>VDFB02220801.1:0-10013 GCA_007258455.2 Sequoia sempervirens | reverse complement strand
TCAAAGTCTTTGAGACCGATGCCTTATTAGGTCACAAAGTTACATTTAGCCATTAAAACTAATAAACAAGAAATTTCAATGAGGACATGACATACAACAACCACATCTACCTAAAAATTCTTCTTCAAACTTACAAATATTCAACTATAATAATAAAGAGAACATTATAATATAGTTTGCATTGTATTAAACTTTTGCAACACTTGTCAAATTAGAGTTGCAGTCACATCAATAAATGTGAAGGAATATACCTCACAAGAAAGAAGGCTTGTAATAGTTCTCCACCCAATAATTCTTTTAAAACATTTACATTTGACTAAGGAGACATGTGAATACATATATCTACTATAGTAGTTGCCTCTCTGCAAGTTTCAAAATACTCTACCCTAATGGTGAATGAACTAACATTCCTGAATTCCTAGAATACTCTACACTTTAGTTTTTTGAAAACCCAAACTGACCAACCTATAAAATGAATATATAACTCAAATTTATAGATGTGTCATCACGAAACTTGATTTTGGAAGAGAAAACATGGTTGTTTACTATAGAGATCTATCATGCCTTACATGTCTATCATTAATGCTCTACATAGAAAACACCCTCTTCAAGATTTGGAAACACATCAAGGAGTGTGTAAGATCATATTTTATACATTTTCCATTATTCTTAGCATCAACGGAATTCAAATTTGAGTGTATAGAGAAAATGAGAACTCGTAAAATTAATTGAATACTCGACCTAGAGATGACGCATGAAAATTGAGTCTTGTAATCTCAGTTGCAGCAGTAACTAAGGCATGGCATTACTACTTTTTGTCTCCCTTGAATTCATGCTTTTAGAAATAAACAATGATTTTTGGGCATTAACATATCTAGCACAAGCATAATTTAATGCATCACATTCATGGTGAATGCATTTTAGGTAGGTGAAACATGAATAGTAATGTGTGACTTGTTCCTTTCCTTCTTAAGGCACTTCAAAAGTTTCAAAATATAATAAAATAATTATAATTATAATTTTGAGCCCATACATAATTTAAAAATCATATTGAGCCACTAAGCAGGTCAAAAAGGAAACCATTGCAAAGCACCACAAACCTTTAGAACCTTAACAAGGCATAAGATATTTTCTAAACAAAGGATCCATTAGAGAAAACCAAAAAAATAGAAACCAATAAAGTAATTAAATTCATATCGTTTATACATAGGGGTCAAAAGAAATCTAAGTGGATAAGAAAATAGGACTTAACAAAGAACTATTTGACACTAAAATATTGGGTCCTAACAATTTGAAACAACTATTTTCAATGAGTTAAGTTACATGATGACATCCTTAAAACTGGCAAAATATCAATATTCATTTTAAGCAAAAAATGCATTATTCATGTGCAAGCATTCATTACCCAAAATTACAACAAGGGGGAACATACTAACACATATGATCTGGAGGATCTTTGTTAAAAATTGAAGTTTCTCTTTTATCTTCAGAATCGGTATTATCAGCAAGAGGGTGAAATCTTGACTCCAACGCAACTCGAACGGAGTCAATCGGAGTCCCGAAGCTCAAAATATGTAAGGTCAAACCTATGGTTAACCCTCAGAAAATAGGCTAGAAAAAGGGCAAAAATCAAAGTTGTCAAAATCGGCCAAAGTCAACACCATTGTGTAGTGCTCATCATCATGATTTTGGCAAAGTTTGTTTCATGAAAAACAGAATCCGTATGACGAAGTTACAGATGGTCAAAATCTAGGTCAACCTGATGACGTCAATGCCCAGTTAGCACAATGGCCAATCAGCCCTTGACACTTGTCATCTCCTCAATCCTCCATTTGGCAAATATTTTGGAAAAAAAATACATAAAAATCAAAATAAAATAAATGAAAAAAAAAAAGTATAAAATTAAACTCCTAAAAAAGTGGGATAAAACCCACCCATTAAGGGGGGCACCCACTTTATGTGGGAAGCCACCCACACATGGGGGGCAACCCACATTATGTGGGAATGCCACCCATGTTATGGGGGGTGACCCACCTAAAGTGGGGGTGCCACCTAACATGGGGATGGCCCACATTTTGTGGGGAGCCTTCCATAAAGGTGGAATCCCCACATTTTAGGAGATTTTCAATATTTTTTTCCTAAAACAATTAAATTTGCCACCCCAACAAAATAAATCAAGATTTATTTTGTAACAAAAAATGCTCGGAAAGAATAAAATTAGGGGCTTGGAATTTTTAAAGGGGGATATTATTGTTAATTTATCTATGTAAAGGAGATTATTAAGATTTTTATGTAAAAGTGGAGAGATAAGGTGGATTTTGTAAATCATTTGGTTGTTAACCAAATTGAGTAATTTTTTTGTATAAAAAGGGGAGATTAGAGGCTTAGAGGGGCAATTGAGAATTCCTCAAGTGTTGGAGACTTAGAGCATTTTGGGAGATAATTTGTTGTTCCTGTACGTCGGGAGAATGTTGGAATTCCGTCGTGCTTGAAGGGAAGAGCTTGCCAGCTATTGTAATGCCGAATTTTTGAAGATATCAATCGGATCGGTCTACTCTTTCGAGAGGGACCCGAAGACGTAGTCGTTTTTATGATGAACTCCGTTATCAAGCTGTTTGCATTTTCTCTTTCTTGTCTCCTTTTGAATTCTATCTTTTTCTCAATTCCATTAGTTTAATTATGTTATGGTGTTGATTTCATTTTAGTAATTTGGAGATTGGAATTGTAATTGTTATGCATTCTTTAAGCAATCGTCTTAGATCCTAAATCGGGTCAAATTGGTATCAGAGCTGTGTTTTGACTAAGTATTGCAGATTCGAATGCTTACACGCTCCCAACTTCAACAAGGCAAAGGAAAACTTGAAGAGTTTAATCCAGAGATTGGAAGATGAAGAGCTCATTCGCGAACACAGATGGAAAATCCAAATGATGGAAAAAGTTCTGAGCTTGGTGAGAAGGAATTTCAGAAGGCTTTTCTCGACATGAAGGCCATGGTCAAAGTCTTATTCCAGGAGAGGCAAGAAAAGATGCAGAGACATGAAGCTCGTGCAGGCAAAGGAAAGAAATCAGGAGATGATCCTGAGCCTCCAAAGACACCTCCCTCTTCTCCTTCTTCTCCCTCTTCTCCCTCTTCTCCTTCTTCTACTCATTCTATGCCTTTTAATCCTTTTAAGGGTGCACATAAGCCCAAAATTAAGTTGGATGTAAAATTTGACTTACCAAAATACTGTGGTGAATTAAATGCTGAAAAACTAGATGATTGGGTTCAACAAGTTGAAGTCTATTGTAGAGTCCAAAATCTCATAGATGATGCTGATAGGATCCAACTTGCTACTCTTCGGTTAGGGGGTATAGCTCTAACTTGGTGGGAGAGTAGGACTAGAGCAGAAATCTCCCAACATGGTAAAGTCAACTTGTCCTGGACAGAATTTGTAAGTGCTCTTAAAAAGCAATTCTATCCCTTAGGCTACATGCAACAACTAATGATGAATTGGCAGATGTTTAGGCAAGGGAAAGGTCAGTCCGTTCAGGAGTACACTCATGAATTTCGTAAAAGGGATATTGCATTAGATGTTCCATTGTACACCCAGGATACTTTGTTGAAGTATATAGGAGGTCTTCATTCCCACCTTAGACATTCAATTTTGGTTTTGAATCCCAATAACCTTGATGAATTTTGTGTCCAAGCTACCCACTTAGAGTCTAGAGGTAAGGGATCATTCATTGATAAGTTTGATAAAAATCCATCTAAATCTGATGGAAAGTCTAACGGTAAAGATAAAGAAAAAGATAAAGGTAAGGGAAAGAAGACAGCTACGGTGAAGAAAGAGGGTGAAAAACCCACATGTTTGCATTGCAAGAAAGAGGGGCATGATGAATCGAGGTGCTGGAAATTGCATCCGGAAGCAAGGCCAAAAAGATTTGGAGGCAATAAAGGCAAACAAAAGACTACTACTGCTATCATTCAACAGGATCTTGGATCTGATTCCGGAGATGAGACAAAGATCGTTGCTGCCGGGATCCAAGGTAAAGGGAAAAGTATAATTCTCTCTTCTGATGCAAGTATTTCTAATGCAAGTACAAGTAATGCAAGTAAAGTATCCACTCCTAAAGTTGATAAACAACAGAATGAACTATTCCACATTCGTGTGGTAACTAAACACACAAAGATTGATACACTATTTGATTTGGGTTCTCAAGTCAACTTTATTTCTGAAGAGGTTGTTAAGAAATTGAATCTAACTACTACTCCTCATCCTAAGCCCTATCCACTTGGATGGGTATGTAATGATGCACAGTTCAGGTGACAAAACAGTGCAAATTGTGTTTTGCCATCACTGCTAATTTCATTGATGAAGTAGAAGTAGATGTTGTACCTTTGGATATTTGTGGGCTTGTATTAGGGAGTCCTTATCTGTTTGATAGAAAGGCAATCTTTTATAGGGGGGAGAACAAGTATCATCTTTTTAAAGATGGGGTAGAATACATTATACGTGCACACAAGGTCAAGACTAATCTCACACTAGTTAATGTTGGTCAAATGAAAAGGTTAGTCAACTCTAGTAAGAACTTTGTGTTAATGCTTGTAAAAGCCAAAGAAGAAGATAGCTCTGAGGCATTTAAGGGGTGTGACCCAAAACATAAGGTTGAAATGGTCAAAATTGTTTCCGCTTATGATGACTTGTTTCAGGAACCAAAGGGGTTGCCACCCAAGAGGGAAATACAACATGAAATTCAGCTGCAGCAGGATGTGCCATTGCCTAATATCGGCTTATACCATTTGTCCATTATGCAGAACGAGGAAATCAAGAAACAGGTTCAGGAGTTAGTGGAGAAAGGAGTTATCCATCCTAGTACATCTCCTTGTGGTTCTCCAATTGTGTTGGTTCCAAAGAAAGATGGATCTTGGAGAATGTGCATTGACTACCGCGCCCTGAACAAGATAACGGTAAAAAATAGGTACCCTCTTCCAAGAATTGATGATTTACTTGATCAGTTGAAACATGCAGTTTATTTCACTAAATTAGATTTGCGAAGTGGTTATCATCAGATTAGAATTGCAGAAGATGACAAGATGACATTTGGAAAACTGCTTTCAAGACAAAATAGGGACTTTATGAATGGTTGGTTATGCCCTTCGGGCTTTGTAATGCACCTGCCACGTTCATGAGAGTCATGAACAATGTCTTTCGTCCTTTCATTGATGATTTTGTCATTGTCTATCTAGATGATATTCTTATATTTAGCAAGTCTTGGGATGATCATGTAAGTCATGTAAAGAAATTTTTTGATGTTTTAAGAAAAGAAAAACTTTATGTAAAGATGTCTAAATGTGAATTTGCAGGTGCCATTGATCTCTCTAGTGTACTTTTAGGGGCGGCGGGCCGAGGGAATGGCTTCGAATTGAAAGCGCAGACCCCGCTAAGGTCGCCATTGTAAAATTGGCCTGCCGGCACCGTAAATGTAAGTCGGCTCTTAGGCAGCGGTCTGGTCATCGAGAAAGTTCATTGCAAACTTCTCCTACATTGCATCATCATTACACGCATTGACAAGTACAAAGACAATTTTTCAAGAGGTCCATTAATAAAAAGTCCTTTCTAATAGCTTTGAATGAAAGTTACATCGTGACTAGTTCCGGGTTTCTTTACCAGATCTACACCAACCATTTGAGATCGAAACTGATGCAAGCGGATTTGCCATGGGAGTTGTTATTATGCAAGGAGGTAAACTAGTCTGCTACCACTCTGAAACCTTTTCAGGAGCAATAAGTAACTATCCTACTTATGATAAGGAACTTTATGCATTAGTTCAGAGTGTTAAGAAATGGAAACATTACATAATGGGGAAAGAAACTATAATCCACACTGGTCACCAGCCACTACAATACTTGCAATCACAGTCTAAATTGCAGCAAAGTAGGCATTTTAGATGGATGGGATTTTTGCAACAGTTTCACTTAGTAATTAAGTACAAGAAAGATACCCATAACAAAGTAGCAGATATGCTTTCTAGGCCTCCTGTTATGAATACTTTGATCATCCTTAAAGGTAGTTCCATGGTGCATGAAAGCTTTCAGGAACAATATGCTAATGATGAAAACCTTAAGGATATTTATTCAGCTTTAATTGTAGGCAAACAGATAGGAGAGAAAGATTACTATGTGCAGGATAAACTTTTGTATCATTTGGGCAAGTTATGTGTTCCAAAAGATGAACAAGCACATGCAATCCGTGAAGCTCACACTTCTTTGATTGTAGGACATTTTGGGGTAAGTAAAATAGTTACTCAATTACAGAAATATTGTTATTGGCCTAAAATGCAGGAAACTATCGCCAAATACATTAAAGGTTGTATTATGTGTGCAACTAGTAAACCAAGTAATAGAAAACTAGGGTTGTACACACCATTACCTGTTCCATCTCGTCCATGGGAAAGTGTGTCTATGGATTTTGTTGGGGGTTTACCTATGTCTAGGAAGGGTCATGATTATCTTTATGTAGTAGTTGATTGGTTCAGCAAAATGTGTATCTTAATGCCATGTAAAAAGCAAGTCACTGCTGAACTGACAGCTCAAATGTACTTCCAATTTGTATGGGTTCATTTTGGGTTACCTACTTCTATTGTATCGGATCGAGATTCTTGATTCCTAGGGGAATTTTGGTCAGCTTTGTGGGGACTCATGGACACCAGACTAAAGAAGAGCACAGCCTTCCATCCACAGACTGATGGACAGACAGAGGTAGTAAACATGACAATTGTGCATCTACTCAAAGGCTACTACAACAAGCATCCCAAATTGTGGGATGAGAGTCTTCACTATGTGCAGCATGCTTACAACCATGCAACACACTCTTCTACAAAGAGGTCTCCTTTTGAGACTTGTTTCGGTTATGTGCCTAAGACTCCGATGGATTTTTCTTTTGGGAAAGTTGATGTTGAAGATGGACGCCATGATGTAGAAAAGGCTTTGAAGTTCATCCAAAAAGTTCAAGCCATCCATCAGGCAGTGGAAGCACAGTTGGAAAAGAGTCAAGCCAAATACAAGGCTCGACATGATAAACATCGCACTGATCATCATTTTCAAGTCGGTGACCGTGTTTGGTTACATATCAGCAAGGAAAGAATGCAAGGCGAAGGAAGAAAGCTCAAGCCAATTCGGTATGGTCCCTTTGAGATCTTGGAAAAGATCGGAACCAATGATTTTCGCCTCAATCTTCCTCCATACATGCAGATCTATTCAGTTGTCAATGTTGAGAACTTGAAGTTGTATGAACCTCCGATGATATTGGACGAGGAGACCGTGACATCTCGTGTTCCATCGTACTTGATGATCTTCACTGCAGTACATGCTAGAGCTAGTTCAAGATATCATCCTAAAGCCAGGGAAAACTAGGGACTTCACTTAAGATGTATACTTGAGTACCTCAGAGTGGGACCTAAGGGACTAACCAAGCAAGGCAAAATGGATGGAGATTGGTAAAGTGAGGAATCCTACTCCTCACTTACTTTCTGGGCAATCAAGCTCAAGGTCCAAAAGCTCTGCTACAGGAGGACCGACCGAGGATCTTCTTCGGGCCAAAAAATTGGAAGCCTTTATCTTCGGGACCGGATTATCAACAAGAAGGGTAGTGGAAACTGACTCCAAATGCAATTGAAATTGTAGCCAATCAGAGTCCCAAGCTCAAAATATGTAAGGTCAAACCTATGGTCAACCCTCAAAAAACTGGCCAGAAAAAGGGAAAAAATCAAAGTTGTCAAAATCAGTCAAAGTCAACACCATTATGTAGTGCTCATCATCATGATTCCGGTGAAGTTTGTTTCACGAAAAACGGAGTCCGTATGACGAAGTTACAGATGGTCAAAATTTGGGTCAACCTGATGACGTCAATGCCCAGTCAGCACCACGACCAATCAGCCCTTGACACTTGTCATCTCCTCAATCCTCCATTTGGCAAATATTTTGGAAAAAATAAATATAAAAATCAAAATAAAATAAATGAAAAAAAGAAGTATAAAATTAAACTCCTAAAAAAGTGGGATAAAACCCACCCATTAAGGGGGGCGCCCACTTTATGTGGGAAGCCACCCACACATGGGGGCGACCCACATTATGTGGGAACGCCACCCATGTTATGGGGGGTGACCCACCTAAAGTGGGGGCACCACCTAGCATGGGGATGGCCCACATTTTGTGGGGAGCCTTCCATAAAGGTGGAATCCCCACATTTAAGGAGATTTTCAATATTTTTTCCTAAAACAATTAAATTTGCCACCCCAACAAAATAAATCAAGATTTATTTTGTAACAACAAATGCCCGGAAAGAATAAAATTAGGGGCTTGGAATTTTTAAAGGGGGATATTATTGTTAATTTATCTATGTAAAGGAGATTATTAAGATTTTTATGTAAAAATGGAAAGATAAGGTGGATTTTGTAAACTTCAGCCTATTGTTAACTCAAACTGGAAGTACATTTTGCATAAAAAGCTGAGATTTTCAGATACCAGAATGCCAAATCGAGAACCCCCGCCGAGACCTTATTGCACCTGGGCCAGTCCCCGTCGCTTCCAGAGAATGGCCGGAATTCCATCGCAAGCTTGAAGGAAGAGCCTGCCATTTATTGTAATGCCGAATTTTGAAGATATCAACTGGGACGGGTCTACCTTTGGGAGGACCCGAGACTTAGTCACTTTATGAACTCCTCAAGTATCGGGTTGTTTGCATTTTTCTTCTTGCCCTTCAATTGGCTTTTTTCAATTCCACTAGTTTAATTCATGCCATGGTGCTGATTTCATTCCAGTAAATTGAGATTGAATCGTAAACGCTTATGCATTCTTTAAGAAATCGCCTTAGGATCCTAAATCAGATAACGCTGATTACTCATTTAAACAAACAACTGACTGGAAAAACCTAAAACCGGACCGACACTCTAATGTTTTTAAGAAATTGACTATTTAACTCCATTTCCACACATGCCCTTGGATGAACCCTTAGACTAGAAAATTTATTTCTGTTATTTTTACTCTAGAAAACTCAACCTAGTTGTGAAATAGTATCCCTGAAGAAAGGCCTAAATGTAATGTTTTGAAATGGTAACTCTATCGACATAGGGTACCTAGAGTTTGAGGAGCCCTCAAGGTGAAAATCTAGATTCTAGACTTATAATTAATAGATATTCCCATAAATAATCTAGGTTCCATACTAGAGGACAACTTGTGCATGATCAACTGATTTAAATTTACATGAGACATACCCTTTCCCCAACCCTCTCAAAGCCTGAATTTCCTATCCCCTATTCTTGTAGTTTATTTTAGCCCATTTGTAGAAATCAGTTTCAAAATAGAATGCCTCTCAAAAAAAAAAAAAAAACAAATTTAGGGTGACATTTAACTATACTGTCAACAACAATATTAAGAAGCAAGTCCATACGGGTAGCACAGTTGGCTTGGGCAGTGGGTTTGCTCCGCATTGGTCTTGAGTTCAACTCTGCTCCCAGGTTTAAGAGGTGGGACTTCTTGCAGGCAGGGGATCTCACCCACAAGGGACTAGTCTCGCCCTAGCTCACCCGAGGTACCCAAGATACAAGATACAAGCTACTGGGCCACTAGACTAGATCGTGGGAACACCCCTATTATATAAAAAAAAACAATATTAAAAAACAATGATTGTAAATTTTCACCTACTTCTTCAATAGCTTACTCCATTTCATTTTCATCCATGTTTTATGCTCCCTCTTTGCTCGTTTTAGAATTTTTGACTTTTTCCTCCCATGAAATCCATACCGTCGATAATTTGGTTATGCTCTACAGACTCTCCTTTTGTCATTATGGGAGTTTCATTTTGCTGGGAGTTGCACAGCTCATCCACTTGCTCATCCCTAGCCTTCCTCACCTCCGCCTTTGGCCACATATGAATTAAGTTCTCTCTGTGTAAGAAAGTAACCAAGGAAAAAACAAGACAATCGTTTTTATGCACGCTACAAAACCCCATTTAGACTTTGATGGGAAATGCTAA
>VDFB02220799.1:0-28682 GCA_007258455.2 Sequoia sempervirens | reverse complement strand
GGTTCATCCTTCCAGCCACGAGTGAAGACAGAAATTAATATAGCCTATCGGCTATTTATTTATATGTGATATTTAATGTGAAGAGGCGCTTCACTTGGCAACAATGTAATTTCTAAAAGGGCCGACCTTCCTTGTAATTCGCATATTTTAATTGTAATTATATTTCTTTATTTTGGCCGACCTTGTACATGAAGAGGTGCGACCTCTCTCTCATTGGGTATTTATACAAGGTCATTTCCATCCTTTCTATTATTAAGAAAGTTCGTTTCTCTCCTTCATTCAAGTGCGAATTTTCTCCAAGAGCAGATTGCGAATTTCTCTAAGTGCAGATTTAGGTTTCAAGGAAGGGCAGATTATTATCTGTTTTGCATCTAAAGTTGGTGCTGAATATTGGCCTTGTGATTGGCCTCATTGGAAAGCGAATTGTTGCCATTATTTATATAGAGAAAAGAGATCTTTGTTGCTGGGTTTTCTCCCTCAAGTGGAGGGTTTTCCCAGGGTATCTGCTGTGTTATTGTGTCTGATTTGAATTTAATTTCTGTGCATTAATCTGATCATTAAAATTTAACATGGTATCAGAGTGGGTTTGAGAAGATCGTGATCAGATTTACAGCGATACTCTTTTCTCTTCGTCTTAATTCTTTGTCTATCTCTACATCAATCAAGATGGTGATCGGATTGAAGATCGAGGATAGACTCGAGGGAGCTTCCAACTTTACATCATGGAGGTTTAGAATCATGCTCACATTGGAGGAGAATGATTTGGCAGAGTTTGTGGAGACCAAAGTTCCCGAACCTAAAGAGGAAGAAAGACATCAAGGCGAAGAAGTTGTTGGTTGATTCCGTCAAAGACCATATTGTGCCGATTGTCTCCAAGTTGAAGACAGCAAGGGATATGTTCAAAACTTTGGAGGAAATGTATGAAATCAACAACACCAGCCGGGCACTTGCCTTGAAGCAACAACTTCATCATGTTAAGATGGCAGAAGGAGAATTTGTCATCACCTACTTCATGAAAAATTTTCGAATTGAGAGATCAGCTCTCTACCATTGGTCATATTGTTGATGACAAGGATTTGACTGTGCTGGCTCTTAATGGTCTTCCTTCATCTTGGGAGTCTTACATTCAAGGAATCAGTGCGAGATCGAAACTTCCCAAGTTTGATCGATTGAGGGCAGACTATATTCAAGAGGAGTCGAGGTTGGCTGCGAGAGGTATTGGTTGAAGCTCTACAAATGAAGATATTCATGTTCTTTCCGCTCAATCATCGGAGAAGAAAGGAAAAAGAGGAAAGAAAAGATACTTCAAGAGGAATAGAGATAAAGGGTCAGATGGTGCTCTCGCATTCAAGAAGAAGTGGGACCTCTCCCAAGTCCAATGCTTTCTTTGTGACGAGTTTGGTCACTATGCAAAGGATTGTCCAACCAGGTCTAATCAGCATGCTTCATTTGCAGATATGAATAAGTTCTCTCCTCAGAAGGATTCTAGGGAATTTCTATTCTAAGTCATGGGCCTGTGTTCAAGCCGTGAAGGTTGTGTGCTGATCTGTGCTCAAGAGCAGTGTATCTTGCATCCATCAGAATATTTAGAGAGATAAGTATTCTTTGTTTGTTAAGTTATATCTTTTATTTGGATCTTGTAATTAGTAAAGAGAGATAGTGGTTTCTCTTGAATTATGTTTACTAGTGTAAGATCCTTTGAAGACTTCATTTATTGCTAGTCTTTTCATGTTGGTTGTGAAGATTTCTGAGTGTGACTCTGAAATAAAAAGAGAATTGAAAGTTTGATGGTGATTGGTCACATCGATATCATTCTCTAATGCATGATCTGTGATAGAGCCTTGAAGTCTTGGAGAGAGTTGGTTCTACATGCTAACCGCATAATGCATTCAAGAAATCTGTAGTTGTGCAGATTGTTTTTTTTTGTTGTGCTGAGTTTGGCACTCTCGAGAGGAGTAAAAGATGGAAGAAAGAGTTATATCAAAATTATATAAAGATAAGTTTCTTTAGCCCTTCATTTTGATCTTTTGATATATTTCTCTTTAGGCTGATTTATTTATTCATGTTTTAATATTATTCATAAATTCTTATGTGTTCATGCTATAACCTGAGATAGTAAACCTTGTATGATTCTAGTCTTGATATTTCTTTGGATAGTTGTAAACTATTAGTAATCTCTCTCTAAAATGCTTTGTGAACAGCTAGAAGCAGGAAGGTGATGAGAGATTGCTTAGCGATGAAAAGCTCGAGGCATCTTATGAGGAAGTCATGCCAACCAAAGAAATGATCAAGCGTGAAGTCACAACTTCCAGCCATGGAACTAAGCTGGTGGTTAGAGGGAGTTCACTTCTAGAAGTCTTCTTTGCAATCTCTAAGGCAGGGATCAAGAGGGAGTTTTGTAACTCACTGAGAAGAAGTGAAGATTACTGTATTGCAAGGCTAGGTGCTAAATCCTTAGAGGATCCCTTCAGCTGCTGAGATCAGAATTGCTCAAAGACTGTCATCTGGATTTGATATTGGTAGCTCCGCAAACCTATTCAGAATAGGGTGATCTGCTATGAGGTCGAGGAGGTCTACCTTGAACTCTCTACAGTACCATAGGCGTGCATTGGAAAACATTTATCTAAGGCAAGCATTGTAGGCAATCTTGGATGATGAGGTCAGAAGCAAGCACTTAAAGATTTAGAGGGAGCGTATTGAACCTAAAGAAGATGGTTGTGTTGCCGACCGGAAGAGAACCTTTGGATGTTGTTTCAGTTGAGGTCTGCGATGACTTCCTAGTGTAGTAGGAAGCAGTCTTCAGTGGCACTGAGTACAGCAGGGGTTGAGTTTATTGCAGCTTGTGTGGCAGCTCAAGAAGCAGTGTGGCTTCGTAAGCTCCTTGTAGGATTGTCTGGACAATCAATGGAGCCTACTATCATTCATTATGATAATCAGTATCAGTGATCCTTGATAATGAGTTCTTCTTTGAGAGAAGTTCGAGGTGAAATCCCTTGTTAATGCATTTTCCTCTGAGACAGAGGAATTTGAGGTGTAAGCCCTTGTTAATGCATTTTCCTCTGAGACGGAGGAATTTGAGGTGCAAGCCCTTGTTAATGCATTTTCCTCTGAGACGGAGGAATTTGAGATGAAAGCCCTTGTTTCCACCCTCTGAGCTGAGTCATGGTGGATGTCATGTGTGTGACTCCATCACATATGTTGTACTTGTGTTTCACCCTCTGAGAGAGTCATGGTGAAAGTCACGTTGAGGTGACAACATCACGCAAGTGATGAACACTTGTACTTACCATAGTATGGTTGTAGCCATTATGGTTGATATTGTGTTGAGGCGATATCTAATATCACATTGAGGTGATATTCTTCTTTTCACACGGTTTGTAGCCAATGTGGTAGACATCACGTTGAGGTGATATGTCTTGTGTAGTTGGAAGTTCTCTCCCTAGCTGAGAGGATTGTTGTTATGGCAGCTTCGGGTTCATCCTTCTAGCCATACGGTGAAGACATAAATTAATATAGCCTATCGGCTATTTATTTATATGTGATATTTAATGTGAAGGGGCACTTCACTTGGCAACAATGTAATTTCTAAAAGGGCCGACCTTCCTTGTAATTCGCATATTTTAATTGTAATTATATTTCTCTATTTTGGCCGACCTTGTACATGAAGAGGTGCGACCTCTCTCTCATTGGGTATTTATACAAGGTCATTTCCATCCTTTCTATTATTAAGAAAGTTCGTTTCTCTCCTTCATTCAAGTGCGAATTTTCTCCAAGAGCAGATTGCGAATTTCTCTAAGTGCAGATTTAGCTTTCAAGGAAGGGCAGATTATTATCTGTTTTGCATCTAAAGTTGGTGCTGAATATTGGCCTTGTGATTGGCCTCATTGTAAAGCGAATTGTTGCCATTATTTATATAGAGAAGAGAGATCTTTGTTGTTGGGTTTTTCTCCCTCAAGTGGAGGGTTTTCCCAGGGTATCTGCTGTGTTATTGTGTCTGATTTGAATATAATTTCTGTGCATTAATCTGATCATTGAAATTTAACATCCCAAACAGTGAATAACTTTGTAAATTTCAGTCAATAAATCAATTACAATTGCATTACTTAGAGTGGTCTGATCGCTGTCCTATGACAGCTATATATCATGTAATCTCAGTCATTATAGTTAAGTCGATTTATGTGATGACCCTTGGTTCTCCCTGATCTAAATTTTGCAACCGCTGGTTTGATGTTTGAAGTTTTCTTGAATATTTACCAAATAATGCATAAAACTTACAAAAACAAGAAATGCAGAAACACAATTGTAATATTATTTCAGAAGTCATAAAATTACAATGAAAACAGGAAACAATCCTCTGATGATGAAACCCTTATTTCTGAATCTCTTTGTAGATCTAATGAAGCACAAAAAGAACTCCTGAATGAAGCTCTCGCGGGAAATGATTCAGCTGATCTTTCACAGCCTCAAGATTGCAAAACACTGAAGAATTCTCATTCTCCAATGGTGGAAGATTGTTGAAACCCTTGTCTTAGACAAAGCTTTGATGAAGCCAAAAAAGAAGCAATTTCAAATGATCATAATTGAATGAGGTTGAATTGCCTTATTTTCTCCTTATATCTCCAAAAAGGCATGCATTCCAAGAAGTCACGCACTTTGCCATTTAAATACATTAAAATGTATTTAAATTACTTCAATAGTCTTTTATTTCACTTTACCAAGTGGGCGTACCTTTTTAATGACTTAAGTGATTTTGATTTTTCACTTTATAACATTTAAGTCATTATTTTATAATATTTTAAGTGGCTTTTTTTAATTATTATAAAGTTAAATTATAACTTTATAATATTAAATGACTTAACAACTAAAATATTAATATCTCCCTCAATTCTCAGTGTTTTTGACGTACCGTCAGAAGCTGGCAAACATTGAACTGCAAAGGCCTGCACTGAGCCTAACACTGAACTGAAGGGGTGGAAATGACAATATCCACCATTATCTGCCACTGAGACCCTCTACCCAAACCTATTAGCCTACAAGGGTCCTGTTGTGACCTTTTCACACATCGCCCCATTGCAAATGGGGACCCTTTGTTTTTTTGCTTTTTTGGGTTTTGCCTTGGCGTCACAACTGCTTATCACCCGTCTTTTTACGATGAGGAGTCTGAATTTTGAATGGTCACTCGAGTCAAGTAAGAGAATTTGAGCCTGGATCATTGTGCAAACATCATCATCGTGCTTAGAGGACCCGAGAGACGAAGATCGACTATCGTTTCAGTCAATTCTAACACCTCCTACTTTTTAGGGTTTTCACTTTGGCCCCCCCTATTTTTTAGGACCTACTTTTTGGCACTTTTGAGCAATTCTGAGATCCCTATTTTTTAGGGGCTATTTTTAGAAAGTTGCTATTTTGGGAAAAGTTTCTATTTTGTCATTGTTTCTATATTTAGAAAGGTCCCGAATTTCGAAAATCCACTCAGAAGTTCCAAAATGTCAACAAAACTCTCAGAAAATCAATTTGAAAATTTTATGAATTCATGGTGAAAAATCAGAAAAATGTTGAAAATCTGGAAAAATCAGTCAAGAAATCACAGAAAATGGTGAAAAATCTGGGAAATTCATAAAGAAATCTGGAAAATTCATGGAGAAGACTGAAATTCATGGCGAATTTGCCTAAGTATGAAGGCAAGAATTCATGGAGGCATGAAAGAAGACTGAAAATTTTAACCAGCATGGAGAAAGAAGAACAAAGTAATGGCAAAAGGCTTCAGCCAAGCAAAAGGTAATGGCATGGCAATGTGCCAAGTCCGCCCAGCCTTGGAAGATGTTGGAATGGCATGGAGGAGTGTCAAGTCCGCCCTTGAGTGGCATGAAGATGTGCCAAGTCCGCCCTTGGATGGCAAGGATATGTGCCAAGTCTGCTCTTGGATGGCAAGACATAAGAGGAAGTCCGCCCTTGGATGGCAAGGATATGTGCCAAGTCCGCCCTTGGATGGCAAGACATAAGAGGAAGTCCGCCCAGCAAAAAAGGCAATGACATGGAGATGTATGAAGTCCGCCCAGCCTTGGACAATTGTTGGAATGGCATGGAGATGTATGAAGTCCGCCCAGCCTTGGACAATTGTTGAAATGGCATGAACAAGTAGCAAGTCCGCCTTGGACAAAATGTGGAATGGCTTGAGATTGTGCCAAGTCCGCCCTTGGACAAATGGAGTGGCAAGAAATGAAGTGGAATCCGCCCAGCCACATGGAAGAATGGCATGAACACATGTAAAGTCCGCCCCATAAAGAATGGAAATAAATAAAGCCAAGTTCGCCTAGGGTAATAATATATGGCCTAAACAATAAGCAAGTCTGCCATAAGATGGCTTGAGCATAGGCAAGAAAATTGAATGGCTTGAACATAGATGAAGTCCGCCATACTTAGAGAAGGGGTAAAAAAATCAAAATTTTGCCTGAGTATGGACTTTGAAAAATTGAAAAATATTCTTGGCACCCTATGAAAATTTTGCCATACTTAGAGAAAATAAGAATTTTTTTCTAAGTCCAACATTTATATGTCTAAAATATTTTCACCTGAGACTTAGGATGGAAAGAAAATTATGGCAAAATGAAATTGGAAAGAAAAATTCGCCTAAGGCAATGGCAAGAACTTCTTGAAGTCCGCCTTACATTTGAAATGGAAGTCTTCAATGTCCGCTATAAGGAATGGTAAGAATGTCCGGACAAGAGGAAAGTCCTACCTTGGCACTTAGAAAAGTGACAAAGCACATGCAAAGTCCGACCTTGGAGAAATGGAGTTGAAAAAGGATTCTCAAAGTTTGCCTAGACCATCAAGAGCACATGGAAAAGAAAGTTGAGAGTCCGCCTAGCAAATATGATAAAATTTGTCTAAGGCATGGAACATCTAGAGGGAAGAGAGAATATGGAAGACTCGATAAGAGGTCCTACCTCAAGAGAGAGACATGGAGAATTTGACACGAAGTCCTCCAACATTTGAAGTCCGCCATGGAAAAGCGTTCACCAAGTCCAACTTGTAGACATAGGGTATGGCAAACAATGAGAAGTCTGATTTTGGGAGATAGAAATGAAGAGTTAAATATGGAATATGCTCGTGCCAAGATGAAAATGATGAAGAGAGTATGAAGTTTTCTTTAAATTCGAAACGAAATTCACTTTGGTATCAGGAGAGAGAGTGTTAAAAATTCAACTTCGGAGCTAGACTTCAGGAGAGAGAAAATAAAAATCTTCATCCAACATTGATGAATAATTTGTCCCATGGCTAAATTTAAAGAATAAAATTAAAAAAAAAATCAAATAAATTAGCCATTTTGGAGAAAATTAAAAGCTTGAAAATGAAATTTATAAAAATCTTTCAAAACTTATCCTGAAAAGTTATCTTTAGGAGAGAGAAAATCTGAAATAAATTTGTTTTATTTTACTGTAGGTGGATGACTACACAAGGCGAAGCTTCAAAGAGGAAAATGGCAAAGAAAGTGTAAAGTCCGACTTGAAGGGAGATGAAAGAAAACTTGGGGAGTCCACCCTTGCACATTGCAAGACCAACGGGAAGTCCGTCAAGAATTTGGCATCATGAAGACAACGGCAGGCACATCGTCAAGTACATCCAACTTACACAAGCCAAATTCAAAATTGAAGACAAATCCACCGGCAAAGGTCATTTGAGCACAAAAATGGCCAAAATCTTGAAGATGTTACAAAATGAAATTGAATAGCCAAAATTTGGCTAAGTATGGGAAATTCTCCACAGAGAAAGTTCCAATTTCCTCCATTATGGCAAAAGCACAGGGGAGTTCCTCTCCAAATTCAAGGCACGTGAAGGAATTCCAAAGCAATCCGAGAAGAAAGACTTAATAACTTCAAGTCTAAACAGGTGCTCCAAGAAGAAGCCAAAATCATCCAAGATCAAAGCACAAAGGACAGAGTCATCGGCAGGGAAAATATTCTAAGGAACAAGACCAGAGTGACCAAGGAAGACATCCAACAAGCTAAGGTGGTGCCTCGTCATCTTCCAACCAATCAAATTATTCCAAGTCAACATGCAATAACTTTCTATTTTACTGTTGGTTCATATTTAGTAAAAAGGACAAGTGTCCTCAAATGTAATTTTCTCATTGGTCGAGGAGTAGTTAGTTGCAGCAAACCCTAATTAGGGTTTTATTTGTAATCTTGGCCGTTGATCCTAAATCAATCTTGGCCATTGAATTGTAATTGGGGAGCCTATAAATTGAGCTCACCCCCTCATTTGTGCTAGGGAGCATGTTGCAAAACATGTTGAGATAAGCAATTGTTGTAAGACTGCCAAAGTAATAAGTAATGCATGCATTGTTCTGATGGTGATTACTTCTCTTATTTTGGAGTTGTCATGGTTCTTATCCCTCATCATAGTTTAGATCTTATTTCATGTATGTTAGATGAATGCAAGATTTGATAAGTATTGATTTATGGTGAAACTTTTGCTCATACTTTCTTTGAATGAATGATTTTCGTTCAATGCGTAAAGTTAGCTTGAGCTTATTTTGTGGATGCTTAACTTTTGTCTGGATAATTATTGTTCGATTTGATGGTAGTTATTCATGACGTGAAAATCATAAGCACATTCCCTTGAAGATTGCACCCCCTTTGTGTAGTTGTCGTTGAGCGTGGCGAAGCAAAGCGTGGTTATTGGTTCCACCAAGTCGATATTGTCTCTTGAATTCTTAGGAAGTAGACTAGAAATTCTAAACCTTTATCTCCTTTTTTTAGTTTGTTTGATCCAAGACCCAAACAGTAGAGCTTCATTGTCTAGACCTTCATTGTGAATTGAACAAGCCTAGCGTAAGTCCCTTTGTGTTACCAGCATAATCACATCAAACCACAGAGCTTATCCGCACTCATCTTAAACATTGGAATTACTGTATGATCTTACTTGCAGTCTTAGCATATGAGGTAGTTTTTCAAGAGGGGATATAGCGTCTTTAACACTTTATTCTAGAATGTTTGTTGTGTCATAAAACACGCATCAACAGGTCCAAGTAATAGGCTAACACATCGAACTCTGATGCTCACGAAAATGGGGACATTACAGTCCGCCCTCCCTGAAATTGCTTGTCCCCAAGCAATCTCCACTGCCAAGAAACTCCACTCCTCGGAAGGCCCAAAAGAAGCACTGTGAAATGTCCCACACATCTCTAACTGACTCTTGTAGCACCATCATAAACACAACTGCGCAAGATATCCCTGGATCCCAAATCCAGAATAGAAGTTTGTCATGTTCGATACCCTCCAACTTCCTTTGCGTAAAACTGATCTCAACTTCACCATGCTGAAAATGGTGAAGTAAACCCATGGGACCCATCCAAACTGCAACACTAACTTTGTCACCACCTGGATCCCAATAAAATCTGTACACACATCCATCCGTACTGTGGAGATATAAACATCTGAAAGTGTCTGTATCACAACAACTATCTCCATCCTCTGCTAGACTCCCATGGATGTGATGACTTTGCAAGTAATCCCCCACAAATGATGGACTTAGGTACTTGCAGCTATTGATTCCATCTACTGAAGATGGCGAATACCCATCCCACAAAGGATGGTATAATCTCAGAGCCAATCCACACCGATGCATCAACAAATCCTCCGTGTGTGGATCAAAAGAAAAATGATGAGCACTCCTCACTGTGTAGTTGCGATAGAACGCTCCAACCTTGGTCAGTGACTCACCACTAGCAATACTGGAATCAGGCAGCTTATCACTCTGACTCTGAGACACAACAAACTGGCATCCAAAATCAGCTGCATGGGATGAAGTAACAGATTTGCTTCTAGGAGAGGGAAACAAATCAACATGAGAGCCATACTCCCAACCAAATGACACTCTGTGAGTCCCCTGTGAA
Organism: Sequoia sempervirens; assembly: GCA_007258455.2. Taxonomy (NCBI): domain Eukaryota; kingdom Viridiplantae; phylum Streptophyta; class Pinopsida; order Cupressales; family Cupressaceae; genus Sequoia; species Sequoia sempervirens. Next base: position 18,784 of record VDFB02220799.1, on the reverse strand, counting down.
CATGATGGAGTAGCGTCATGTTCTAACACAACTCTCAGGAGAATCCACCATTGCGACACAAGAGCTATCAGTAATTTGTCTTGCATCATCTGTCATGGTACTGACCTCAGGAGAACATGATGCAACAAGCGGTTCTCTACTACTCTCAACCAAAGTACTCATCCCAACTGAGACTACTGCACCTATATCCGTGATAGATGTAACCACATCCTCACTACAACTCATGGATATAAGATCCTCACCGACTGCCAATGTATGCAACTATACTGTATCTGCAATTGGTAGAGACTGTGCCAAACTCAACTCCACGGTAAGCTCCTCCAACTGTGATTGTGACTCCTGAAGGGCCAACTGGGTGCTTTGCAACGAGTCCATAGTCACCTCAAGCTCATGAGTGAGCTTGTCTACCTCCTCCTTCCCCTGCAAGGCATCATAATAGATTCCATCCCACCTGAGAAGGAAATCACGATCGAAAAGTACTAGCAAATAATTATTCTTCATTTTTTCCAATCGCTTCATTAAGAGCGTGGAACTTTGCAGGGGAAAGGCCACTATCACCGTGCTCATTTGTCATAGGAGTACTCCAACCAAAGGTAGCCAACATCTGACGAGCAGCATCATAATGCTCAATAGCTGTGGCAATCATGTTGTCATTAACCTTAAGTTGCCCAACCAAATGATGAGGACTTTGAAACCAATGACTCCCATGCAAGTGTTTTGACCCAAAATCTGCACTGTGATATGAGGCTGTATCCTCATCACTCACCTAATGATCAGCAGCAACATGTGTGCTATCATTAGTGCACACATCAACATCCAAGGTACTGCTGCTAAGCACCTCATCGAATGGCTCAACAAGCAAGATAGAAGTTGCTGATATGATAGTATCTTCACACACTTCCACTTACAATGTAACTGTATCACCTTCCAACTCACGATCCCGGGATTCCATGTCAACATATGAACCTTCTAGCTTGTTTTCTAAGGTCTGATTTGGAAAATCAGACTCACCATGACATGAATCCACATCAAACATTGCACCGTTAGTACCCAAATCTTGAGTACCTTCATGTGACAACTCAATAGAAGCATCTTGCACATGTGAGGTCACTACTATCTCTTGCTGTTGCAAAGGTACCTCTCTATTTACTTTTTTTTTTCTTTGCAAACAAAGGATCCAATTTTTTTGGATGCTGTAGAAGTCTTGTTAAATTCTTATCATAGTTTTGAACAACCTGCATGAGCTTTGGTAGGAGTTCCTGTATAGACTTCATTTTAACCAAAACTACCAATCAACGACAACTGCTTTAGATGAGTGTTGATCACTCAAATGAAATAGTTCTAATCAACTAAAATGATATATGCACTGCAATAGTTTCTAGCTTTCCCAATGCAACCAAATAGTTGATAAGCATCTACAGTAATGTATAGCAGATTGACATTTCTACAAGCAGTTATCATGCATTCTAATTGCTGATCATGAAATTTAGACATTTACATTGCTGATTGCCATATGAGAGACCATATGAAAGATAAACTCAATCCCGATGATGTGAATGTCATATAAATGCAAGTGTTACATCAAATGTCATTGTAGTAGTTTCCAACCTACAATCCAGCTACTATATGAAGTACAGATTCAGTCTGAATCTACACAAGTATACCACCCAGCCAAGCAAAAGAATATAACAGTGTTGAATGTTTTATTTTCTGACTATGCAATGGATAGAAATACTTGCTCTAAGATTCAAATTGCAGTTCCATCCCAAACAACTAACCCAGAGGAATGAATGCTAGTTGCCTAGCTCAAAAAGAGTTGTTGCATATCAAGCACTTACAAATTTCTCCAGAACATAGATAAATGCATAAGGGAACCATGAGAATATTCGTTTAGATCTGAAGGAGAATCCACTCCCTTGGTGCGGTGCCCAGTAGCTTCAGGTTCTCACGTATCATCTCCCAAAGACCACGTTTTTAGATATTTTGTCTTTACCGACCTCTTTGTTTGGTGAAATCCAGGCCACGATTCAGCTTAATCAAAATATGGAATGCTTATGTGGAAGCGTCCATATCTCATGCAGTAGTTGACGACTATTCAAGTCTTGAGTAACCGCGTCCCACAATGATCTTTCTTTGGAGCGGCTGGCATAATTATTGTCTTATTTGCAAACTATGATATCTATCCTATCTGGTGACGGAATATTGCCTTCTTGCAAAAATAATATCAAGCCTTTGTCTTTATCGACTTTTGATAATTTGTCTGAGGTGAAGCAGCTCCCGATACATATATTTGAATTTATTGATGTGGCATCCTCCAGTGATGAATCGGCCTTCCACAAGATGCAAATCAATTTGAAATCAGAAGTAGGACCCAACAAATATCTTTGTCTTGCAATTTCTGTCTCCACCTTATTTTGTCTTTTTCCCACAGAGAATTTGTCTTAATCTGGAATAAAGCTTGATAACTCCTTCTATGATCTATTCATTTTGCTGATGAAGCAGCTCCAGATAGGTTAGTTGGCCACCTCTGTTTTTAACTAAAATGATCTCAATTGTTTCTTCTATGCGTGGATTCCACGATAAACCTTTTTGACGCCTCAAATATGAAGCCACGATGTTTACCAATTTGTCTCATGCGGATTGACTTGAAACGCCCGTCTTTTATGCGGCACGATAAAGTTCAAGCATGAGATCTCTTCCTTTGTCTTATCCGCAATCTTTCAAAAAGCGACTCCTTCCAGATGAGTAAATCGATTTCAATAAATCTCTGAATATTTCTGAATTGAACTTGAATCGTCTTCTCTCATACCACAAATCCTGGCAATTTCTTCATGCCACGATTTCACCTTGGAAGTTACAGTAGACTATTAAAAATTTAAAATATTCGATTCCTTCTTAATCAAATATTTGATTCTTGCACTGGCATACTCTGAAAACCCTATCTTCTGGGAATTTTCTCTTTTTTTGCACACAATTAATTTCCCACACAGGATGGTAGGAAACCGCTCTGATATCACTGTGAATGACCCCTGGTTCCCCCTGATCTAAATTTTGCAACCACTGGTTTGATGTTTGAAGTTTTCTTGAATATTTACCAGATAATGCATAAAACTTATAGAAACAAGAAATGCAAAAACACAATTGTAATACTATTTCAAACTGTAATGCCCTATCATTCCTGTCAGCCATGATATCTGGCTGTCTGCTCAAACTGCGTTGCCTTTCAATCAAGGCACGTCTGCATGTATAATACCTGTATGTGTCAAATTCCTCTGGCTGCATGTGATGGCCAAACCCTAGGATGGCAGGATCAAGCTCTGATACCACTGTAGAAACTCCTGTTTCCCCCTGACACTGAATCTGACTGTGTTTTCAAGTTTTTCTGACGTTTTGATGTTTTTGTGATTTTTTTGCAATTTTTGGATTTTTAATGCATTTAATGAACAGTACGGCTTTTGCAGAAAATTGAAATAAATTCAATAAAAATTCTAGATCTTCAATTTACTTGAGAAATACAATAAGAAATGAAGGCGTTTCCTTATTTATCAAATGATCTCCATATAACAATGATCTGCTAACATGCATAGATAAATAATGATTTTTAAATTGTAAAAGCCTGGTGAATACAGCTTGCTGAAGATGCACAGATTTGTACGGCTGTATAGATTCCTTTCTCTCTTCCTCCGTTTGGCAAGCACAGAATGTTCCAGTGATATAGGCGCCTCCTTTTTTGCAAACTGGAGACCTCTGGTATAGGCGTTTATTTTTAATCTGAAAAGTACGGCCAAAGGACAATGGTACGGCCCTGCAGCAAGGTACGGCCTGACAGAACAGCAATTAAAGTTGTACGGCCTTCACCCAAAACAATGCCTAGTCTCTGAATATGGTGCGCCCCAGCTAATGAATGATCTCTGGAAACAAATACTGAAGAATCTCTGACAATATGAATTTCTCTGAAGATCTGTAGTTTCCTCTGAATAAGAAAACCTCTGTGGCAATAGATCAAGTGATATTGCACACTCTCTGAATTGCTTTCCGTTGGAGATGGCTCGTTCCCCAAGGCAATCGAACGCGAAACCCTAAAGTCTCAGGCTCAGATCAATATTGATTAGTTCTCAAACTCAATAATCACATAATGACTCACTTCCCAATGCAAAATCCTCAAATAAGCTCAAAAGTGCGATTTGCTTGAAAATAGGGTTTTAATGAAATATTCATATTTTAATATTTTCAATTCTCCATAGTTCTCCACTGAATATTTAAATATTAATTAAATGTCAAACTGGCCCCCTTTTCATGATGGCGCACCCCTCAAGGAAAAACACTTAAGTTATAATATTAAATTATAACTTTATATTATAAGCGTTAATTAATTAATATTTAATCAATACGATCAAATATTAATATCTTCCTGCGTTTCTAACCCGATGGCATTGAGTCGATGTGAACTTCGAAGTGATTCCCGTGCATACACTGACCATGCTTGCTAAAAATAGCGGTGGTCTGTTGTGACCTTTTCACACATACGCCCCATGATGGGGACCCCGATTACTGTTGTTAGTTTTAGGGTTTTGTCTCCTTGCGGCGGTTCACGAGAGATCGCGCTTAGGTTTCCGGTCGGTTAAGCCAAAGTTGCTCCAAGCCAAGTGAGGAATTCATGTTTGAATAGGTCGTAGATGTCATGGGGCCTTCGAAGGCCAAAGAGGCGAATCGGCTAATGAATTGATGGTCCCGAGACTTCCTATTTTTTAGGAAAAGTTACTTTTCGATTTTTCATTTTGGCATTTTTGGACCAAACAACGTTCCCTATTTTTTAGGGTTTACTTTTTCTATTTTTAGAAAGTTTCTATTTTCAGAAAGTTTCTATTTTTGGAAAGGTCAGAGGTTAAGCCTTTTCGAGAAGTTCAAAAAACTCACTAGAACTCTCAGAAAATCAAAATGAAAAAATTGAAAAATTTTGAAAAATTTGCAAAAAAAGTTCAAAAAACATGAAAATCAGACTGAAAACGTTCAAAAAATCTGGAAAAACCAGTCAAAACCAGTCAAGATCAATCAGATCTGAAGGTGAAATCGTGAAAATCAAATCAAAAATGGTGAAATCTGTGCTCAAATCTGGAAAATTCGCCATTAAAGAAGGATGAAGGAAGGTATGTGAAGGTCTGAAAGGTCATGAGGATGTCCAAAAAAGTTGTAAAGTCCGCCCAGCACCTGGGAGGCATATCCCTGCATCAAAGAGGAACATCCTTGGACCTTCTAAAGTCCGCCATGCATGTGCCAATCAGCTCCAAAATTATGCATTCTCAAGAGGGATGTCCAAAGAAGAGGTGTTGATGAAAGAGTCCATAATATACCAAATGCATCCTATCCTTGCACCTCATAAGAAGTCATGCCATGTCTTTAGGGTCTCAAAGTCGCCCGGCCGGTTAAAGGGGGATATCCTAAAGGCTCATGAAGTCCGCCATCTTCAAGAATGCACATCCAAAAGGGTCCCAAAGTCCGCCATATGAAAGAAGGGATGTCCAAAGTGCTTCTAAAGTCCGCCTAGCACCAAAAGGCACGTCCAAAGAAGGCTAGAAGTCCGCCAGCAGTTAAGGGGGATATCCTAAAGGCTCATGAAGTCCGCCATCTTCAAGAATGCACATCCAAAAGGGTCCCAAAGTCCGCCATATGAAAGAAGGGATGTCCAAAGTGCTTCTAAAGTCCGCCTAGCACCAAAAGGCACGTCCAAAGAAGGCTAGAAGTCCGCCATCTTCAAAGGGAGACATCCCAAAGACCTTCAAAGTCCGCCCATGTGCATGAAACTCGTCCAAAATGCTTGAGAAGTCCGCCCTTGAAAGGTGGGACTTGGCTGGAGGTCATGGAAAGTCCGCCTAGACTTATAAAGTAAGGGAAAATCAAAATATTTACTAAGTGTTGGCGCCCAGCTAAGGAGAGTTTTGAAATTTGCTAAGTATAAAGAGGTGGGAAATCCTTTCAAAAGGATAAAATGATGAGAATAAGTGCTAAAATGTTAAGGGAATTCGCCCTAGAAAAGAGGGACGTCCAAGATGCTCATCCCAAAGACTCAAGAGAAGTCCACCATGCACTTGGAAGAAGTTGGTAAAATAGCAAAGACATCCATGACGTTCGTCCAAAATGTCAAGGAAGTCCGCCCAAGATGATAAGATGGTAAGATTTTTGGCTAAGTGTCAAGGCCAAATCCAAAGAAAAGTTCTAAAATTCGCCTAAGTATAGAGGCTAAAGGATAAGAAATGAAGATTTTGGCTAGACATCCGGACATTTTTGAGAGGACAAATGCCAAGATTGAAAGGACAAATGCTAAAGAGGATTGGGATATGGCGAAGAATGGAACGGAATATGCCTAACACGATGAGGGAAAAAGAGGCAAAATTTGCCTAAGTATGGAAAAGGCGAAGAAATTGTCAACTTTGGCTAAAGAAAAATGCACGAGGTAAAGGGAAAGGAAGGATCGTCCTTGACCAAAAGGATGAAGAATATGTCAGACGTCAGGAAAATTCAACCGGCAAAGACATTTGGACAACGATATTGCCTAGAAAAATTCGACCGAGCAAGGAAATATTTGACTTTGGCAGAAGAGAATAAGCTTAAAATCTCGCCTTGGCAAAGAAAAATGAGGAACTGGCAATGAAATCTTCGACGGAATGGCTTAAATTTTGGTTTGGCTAGACGAAATTAAGGACGAAATCGGAAAACAAACTCTTAGCCAAGAAAAACGGAAGAACAATCAAGATAGCCATGGGTCCAAGACGAACGGGTTGGAATTAATTAAAATATTTTAATATTTTAATAATTAATTCTCAACTATTTGGAATTTAAAAATACCTTGGACATAATCGAATTTGCCAGACACGAATCGGAAGAAAACGAAGTACGCCAGGCAAAGATGAAATCCGGCAAGAAAATTAAATTCATCACGAATTTAATTAAATATTTAACGTTTATTTAAAAATTCGAAAAATCAAAAGATAAGTATTAAATGAAAAAAATCGAATTTTTGAAGATCAAGGAGATTTGTCCGGATAAGTTCGAGACCGAGCCTTGTCGGAAAATAAAAGGAAAGTTGCCTGTTTGGAAAATGAAAACAAATCGAGGATCAAGAAGAAAGATGGCAGTTGCTAAATCGAATTCAATCCTTCAGCATTATAATGAGTTTCAGCAACTCATTTTTTCACACACAGCTGAAGAGAAATTTAATCTTTCTCGAAATCGTCAGGCAATCAATTCATCAATAGGCAAAGTCGAATTGTCCAGAAGGATAAGCAGTGTTATGCTGAGGAATTCTTCGCGGGAAAAGAAAAAGAAAATTATTCAAAGCTGAATTCTTTTTGAAGAGGGGCGCACTTTTCAAAAAAATCAGATTTTTAAATCTGATTTACATTTGACGATCCTTCACTGAGGTTTGAGGATTGGTTAATTAAATTTGCTATCTTTTTATGCCCTTTCCTCTTGACGAAGTTCTGGCAAGAATTTTCAACTCCATCAAAGTCACTTTCAGCTTGCTTTTTCGCAATATTTTAATTATTTGAATAGCTGAAAGTTATTATTTTTTTCGAATCCAAGGCACGAGGTTTAAACTATTTTAAAAGTCTTTTTATTAATGTTAATTTTATGACTGCAGGTTGACGGACACGGCAGGAGGATTATCAAGGAAGCTGAAAATGAAGTTCGCCAATAAGGGTGCCCAAAAGGAGACCAAGGTCATCTCAAAGTGGAAGAATGTTGTAGATACTGACCTCGGACATGTGGATTTTGACGAATTCAAGCAAAGAGTATACGGTCAGAAGGGACTTCCCACAGCAATAGCCATAAGAATGGTCAGAAACGGGATCTTCCAAGCAGCTGGATTCCCACCGGCCATGGATTGTGCTGAGTTAATGGTGGAATGTGCTCGCCATTATGATGCTCAAAAGAGACAGATCATCGCCCCTGACGGACGAGTCTTGGCACATTTGAATGAAGTTGTAATCCAAGAAACCTTTGGCATCCCTGAGCATTCAAGAACGGTCTATAAGACCAAAGAAGAAACCAAAATGCTATATGACAGCAAGGCAGATTTGTGCGCCACCACAGTCAACAAGGTATGGATGGACAAGCCAAAGCCATCAATCAAGAAGATGCCCAAGAGACCTCGTCGCACGGATTTCAAGGAAGATTTTGGGGATATCGTGCTGATGCTGAACAGGATCGCAGGCAATCCGCAAGGCGCCTTCTTTGAGAGCTGGATGTACTACTTCATCGGCGAGGTCACCTCCGGAGTTAAGATGTTCAGCGGTCCGCGGATGATAGTGACAGCCTTCACGAGCATGGCCCGATCAACCTTGAAGGGGCTTTAAGTCTTTTCACATGAGTTCATATGTGATATACCTGTGGCGAGATCATACAGAGATATCCGGGTGTGCAAAGGCAGAATTGGCAATGGAGAGAACGAGCTCAGGCCTTACGACTGCTATCCTCAGCTCCAATTGAAAGAAAAGACTCACTTCAGGAGGGTGCATGATGCATTCCTAATGCATATCACCAAAAAGCTCCAAGGAGGAATACATCAAAGGCTGAGCCATGAAGCAAAAAAGCCTTATTAGCAAATACGGGTCTTGGTTCATCCAATTCCCGAAATTCACATATATCAAGATCCAGGGATTTACTGGAAATCCCTATAAATTGCCTATCTATCCGACTAATCGGATGGTATTGCTCGAGGTTTTGAGACAATTAGAAGAGTACCAGAATATTCAGAGGCCGACCAAGAAAGCGTCGTCGACTACTCTTCGCCGGGAACATGCTAAGATGCGCCATCCCAGCCAAGCATTTGTGAAGTGCGGTTGGAAGTTAATGGTACCCTTCGCTGACATACAAGTCCAGGACTGGTAGGCACATCATAACATCAGACCGCCCGGTGGAAGGAAGGGAGATATAAGCAGGCAGAGGCGGAAGTTATTGGGCAAATCTTGCCCGGTGAATCTGAGGTCAGGCCGAGGAAGATGTGGTCGGGATGTGTGGGTTCATGAGAACAATCGAGTTCTGTCGAGTGCCTGACCAGCTACAAGGCGATGGAAACCATGTCCAGCCTCGCTTTGAGGAAAGCAGACCTCTCCCTCCAGTGAAGTGGTCAGAGCCAGAGCATGCAGACCTAGCCACCCTAATGAGGCCAGTGACGAAATATTCTCAATGGTGGGTTGATGATCATGTTCAGGAATTGAGACAAAAAGGAATCACGCTCACATATGATCTGTTGAGCGAATCAGAGTCATATTCCTCTAATGTCGGGGCATCCCATCAAGACTTGGTTGGGATTGGAGAGAAAAGAAAAGAAATGGTGCCAAGTGCAGAACCTGTTTCCAAGAAGCATAAAGGAGGACCTTCTCGGTCAGCGGCGTCCAGGAATGTTGACCATTTGGTGGCTAATATAGACGACTCCTTGGTTGAGATGCTCGAACCTCTTGCAGCTCAGGAAGTGAACAATGAACCTATCCAATTAGATGATGAAGAGCCTGCATCACTAGCAGGCACAGAGATTTTAGGTTCAGACAATGACATGGATGTCCGGGATAATGACTTAGAGGAAGGAATGATTTCCGCCCTCAGAGGAGTCATGGATGTTCCAAGCGAGGACGAGGTCCAAGTAGAGGATGGCATTGAACAGGCAACCATTCCAGACTGGCTATTAGAAAGAATGAAAGTTCAGGTGCCTGCTGAGGCTCAACAGGAAGAGGACGATACTGCCGATTTCTTGGCAAGATTAGAACAAGTTGCTACCAAGAAGCCCGCCAAGAAGTTTTCCACCATCCAGAGGAACGAGACAGGCCACCGTTCCGTGCACATTGCAGTACCTACAGTGGATAAACCACAGGATGAAATCACTCCGCAGGAGTATGCTATCACCACTGTTGACCTTGGTCCGACTTCAAAAGGTCAGGAAGTAGAAGAGTTAGATAATTCCGTCTCGACCATTAAAGCGAGACTGGAAAAGGAAGTGACCAAGAAGAAAGAGTATAAAAAGGAGGTCAAACGTCTCAAAGAATATATACAACATTTGACCCAGCCGCTAGATCAAGGCAATGCAACTGTTCCTCCTCTCCTCAATTCATCACAGGAGATGACTCAGGAAGTTGAGCATGGAATGGTGACAGCCAGGGAAGCGCAAGACTGGATGGCGGGTGAAGGCATGGAAGCTGCCTTGTTCATGGAGAGGTTGGCGCTTGCTTATGGACGAACCTCTTCGTTTCTTTCTAGGTTGATGGATATGGCAGAGACATGGGATGGTATCCCGTATATGCAAGAAAGGCTTATTCCGAGCCTTAGAATTTTGAAGAGCACTCCGAGGGAGGAGTTAGTTGATAAAAGGGTGATCGCTGCGGGGGCAGCATATGATTTTCATCACTAGTTTTGGGCAGTGACAATAAGAGAAGAAGTATTGGAGAAGGCGAGAATCGATGGGCTTGGAATTGAAGAACAGGTCGGGAAAATCCAGGAGAAGATGTGCATGATAACTACAGATGTGTTCGACCGTGAAGTCATCCGGGAGAACGACATGCAGTTAGAGAGACTGAAGCAAAAAGTTCAAGAAACTTTCTTCCCGACCGCTGGACCATTTTCGAAGCAGGACTTTGCGAGAGTGGCAAGACTCTCATCCATTCGGAAAGATTTTGAGAAGCAGGAGACAGATTGGGAAGGTACCTTTGCCGGATGCGCCGAGAAGTTGGACGGACTAGAATTCCGAATCAGCATGTTACCTCCTGTCACAATGGACGAAGTCATTGCCGTAGTGTCCAGATTTTCCAAACACAATGCCACTCGAATGGATAAGGACGCCTCTCCTTGATTATAGCTGGAACTGCCACTTTTCTGATAGTTTTTTGATGGTTAACTCTTGTTATTTTGGGAAACCCTAATTAGGGTTTGGTTGTAACAATTTGGGCCGTTAATCTTGTTTAAATCTCGGCCGTCTATTTCATTTTTGGAGCTCTATATAAACTAGTGCTCTCTCATTTTCATTTTGTGTGGAGACTTGTTATGTATATTGTCGCATTGAGACTATTTTGAATGATAAAAGCTCTTGAGCATGATTTGCCTTGAATCACTTCTTATTGTTGAATAGTAAGCGAGGTTACATATTATCTTCCACCATAGATTAGAGTTAAATTTAGATTAAATAGAATTTGCTTTGAAAAGTTGTTAATTGAATGAAAGATTGATCGTATCGACTCATTGGTGAAGTGTAGCTCATACTTTCTTCGGATGAATGATTTTCATCCGATGCGTAAAGTTAGCCTGAGCTCCTAAGTGTGGAAGCCTAACTTCAACCTTATCCAAGGTTTGAATATCATTCTCACAACCCCTTTGAAGATTGCACCCATTTTTGCTTATGTTGTCCAACAGGAGGCGAAACAAAATGTGGTTTATTTCGCTTCACCAAGTCCTTACTGTCTCTTGATTTCTTAGGCTTAGACTAGATTCTCTGAACCCTATTCTTTTGCCATTTTTTTTGAGATCCATTGAAAGTCCTAATTGAGAACCTACAAAGATAAATTTCCTAAGTCCCTAGCTTGTGCAGACTTTCTACGTAAGTCCCCTTGTTCATTACCAGCAAATCACAACGACCACTGAACTTATCCACATGTCGAGACCCGACTAAAGAAACCTTGGAATCGCCTATGCGGTGGTTTTTCAAGAGAGGATAAAGTGTCTTTGGACATTTTTATTCTGAATGTTTGGTGTATGATAAAACACACATCAACAAAGTATCAAGAAGAAATTGTCTCAGATCCATGACAGAATCTCCTGGATTGATCTGCAACTCAAGTTTTCTCCACAAAGTTTGCACTCTCATCATATGGATCTTCAGTTTCAGGCTGCTCATAACACTATCTCAGTTGGAGATTATGTCAGACCCATCAGTTCTAAATCAGAATCTAAATGCTGATACCTCTAATGTGGTGACTACCAACTAACCATGAGCACTTTTTGATTCACACTATCCACAAGAATATTGAAATCCTTTTCTGTGTATTCTCACAAATCTGAGACCTCTATGCATATTAGTATCTACAAACCCTTGTGCCCTTCAATTTGCATTTGATGTTTTAAAGAACAGCATACTCTGTTTTTCTCTTCCTGGAACTGCAACTGAGAACCTCTAAAAACGACTTTCTTCTTTGGTTTTATTGCATGTGTTGTCATTTTCAAACAAACTTTTACCTGCATGCCTCAGCAAAGAACTATTTTTGATACAAGAAACTTGGACTCGTTGTGACAACTCATGGAACAGAAGTTGAGAAAATAGAGAAATGAAAAGTACTGACAGCTTTCTTGCTATGCAAATCTCGTATAAACTTATCATCAATGCATTTGCAATAGAAAAACATCCCCAAAATGCATTCAACTTAATGGCTACGAGCATTTTCTTATGACAATGATAGATATTAAAGGGACAAACAAACCTGTATCTTCCCTCGTCCTCCACGTGCATGCTCCCATATTGAAAAGAAATAAAGAATTTTATGAGTTTTCTAACCATCTTCACGACTTTGAGGAGTATACAACCAATTTTCCTAGAGTAAATTGATATTGGAAGATGATTCCCACAGAACATTCTGACATTGGCTGAGTTTCCTGGACCTAAATAACAGCCCCATAAAAAGTTAATATAAACTAAGAACTTAATTACCAATTAATATGATATGCCCCATATTACGATGAAAATTTACATCTTAGAGTGAAATAAGAAACTTAATTTTTTTTGTAAAGCAACAGAATGAATTTCAAACATCTCTATTTCGTCTTATCCTATAATGATTGAAATAAAAAAAACCCTATGAATCTCCGCTAAAAGGATTTTCTGTAGTACATAACAAACTCCACCATTGGCATAATATATAGAACGAATCTCGTTTTCCATAGGATGATTTGGAGCGATTTCCAATGCATTTGTATATTGCATCAATGCTACTTCATATTCTCTTGCTTCGAACAATCGATTGCCTTCAGCTTTAGCGTCATTAGCTTGCGCTAATAATCTCTGTTTCATAAAGTCAAAAAATGGTAATCAACTCTACAATCAACTAATATATTTCAACTTCTGTACAAGAAAATATCTACTTTAAATTAAATTTTAGGCACACACTATCAGGAAACAAAGTAAAAATAACATCAAAGGGATATTTAAACCAGAGACTGACAAAAGGCTTGATTCTCCTGCTCCTCTGTCATGGCATCTTCATAGTTTTCTTAGACAAAAGGAATTTCGTCTTCATTTTCACCTTCGCTGGTAGTCTCACAATCAATAGGTTCAAAATCGGGGTGAAAATTCTTTAGGGCTCCTCGCACTGCCATCCACAATCCATGCATTTATCAAACCTAGAGGCACAAGTATAAAGAAAAAATCAGACCATCAACAATCGTAATTTGCTATGTTCCACAAAATCATCATTTTGGGGGATCAAGGAAACAGGGGATGTGATTTGAATACAGCTGTAAGTAACCCCAAATCCTAGGAAGAAAGGCACAGAAAGGAAGACAGCTGTACCTAAAATAATCAAAATATAATAAGTATTAAAAAATAAATTGCAACACAAAATCCATTTAACAGTGAAGAAATTTCTGCTCACTTATTATCTCACTAATAGTGGTAGACAAAATGCTAAAGTGAGAATAATGATACTCTCTGCTTACGGACAGCGATTTAACAGGATTCTGCACAAATTGTGTCATGGTGTCAACAATGCCGATGACAAAAGATGGGCGAAGTTTGCAGAAAAATTTTACGAAACCCTACCACGCTAGAATTTTTTTCAAATAAGACGAACCCACTGAAACCTATCTCCTTGCTTCATTTTCCGGTGGAATTTCTCAGGCGTTAGATAATTCCGGTGGGCAAAGCCCACATTAAATAGCCTATCGACTAACTCGGCTAATTACACAGACCAATTGTATTTGCCTTGAAAATCTAAAACCTTATGACATCTATTTCATATATATCCTAGAATAATTATATTTCTCATTAAATAATGTCTCTACATTCATGTTATCTGTATATGCTTCCATGACCTATTTAAAATATTCTTCTAATATTTGTCTAGTGTTACTTCCCCATGATGTCTTCTCGCATTCAAAAGCCTCTCAAACTGTAGTAGCATAGTGATGTAAATTTGCTCATTTGGAGATATCCCCGCCGGTGACATTTTTAAATGCTCGATTATCAAGTTTTATAAGATTGGAATTTGCATATTTTAAAGAGGGTATTTACGCCAGACCCCATCGGACACAGCTGTGAATTTTCATTTCTGAAATCGCAAAATCTTCAAGAGAAAATCTAGAGTGCAGCCGCCATTTATTTGCAGTATAAAATCGTGAAAATGTAAGTATTGAATTGTATTAAATCTGGGCACTGAATTGTATTAAATTTCATTTCTGAAATCTTTTACCGTTTGAATTGTATTAAATCTGGGCATAGCACCCTTTAAATGTTCTGCGTCAATAACCCCATAGCACTTTTAAGAGTTTCTGGTAAAAGATTTCTTCAGTATGGCCCGTTTTATCAATATGGCAAGTATTTTGCAGGCAGGTATTTCTGGCGTTGGTTTGAAGTTGAGGAGAGTTTTCGAAGAAAGGACTAAATTGGATCAAGATAAATTGAGAAAATTGAAGGAGAAAAAACAGAGAGAGGAGGAACGGAAGATTAAATTGGATCAAGAGAAATTGAAAAAATTAAAGGAGAAAAAACAGAAAGAGGATGAACGGAAGAAAAATGCAGCAATTAAGAGAAAAAAGGAAGAGATGGACAGGAGAGATCGTGAGGAAAAGCAAAAGCGATTGGAAGCCCAGAGGCAGCAGAAGGAACTTGAGAGGAAGGCAACGGAGGAAGAAGCAAAGAAGAAGCGTTGTATAGAGAAAGAGAATGAAGCTACCGAGCGCAGGCGACGGATGGAGGATGCTAAGTCTAGCAAACCTGCATCAAAGAGTGCAAGACAAATGAAAGAAGTCCATCAGCATAATAGAACAATACTTCAGGCCCAAAAGGTATACATGCTGAAAGGTGTAAACTGGTAAACTTATCAATTCAGATTATATAGTAACTTCAATTGGAACTGTTAGATAATTTTATGTATCATGGTGACAGCTAACAAAAAATCTAACTCGTATACAAGATACTTGGAGACTGTCTATACAGGGCTCCTCATGGTACAAATGATGTTTCTAATTTCGTTTATTCTATTGTGTCACAGGTGTCAAGCATGTCAACTAGTGCAAAAGGTACACAGAAAACAAAAGGGCAGTCAATGTTGGGCAATAATGCAAATTCAGGCAATTCTGCGTCTGGCGTTGACTTCAAGTCGAGAAGAGCTTTCGAATCAAAGACTAAACTGGAACAAGATAAATTGGAGAAAATTGAATGAGAGAAAAGGCATAAAGAGTAAGAACAGAAGAAAAACATAGCAAATATTGGAACAATTAAGAGGAAAAAGGAAGAGATGGACATGAAAGAACATGAGGAAAAATGAAAGCAATCGGAAGAAGCCCAAAAGTAGCAGAAGGAATTCGAGGAGAAACTTCATGCAAAGAGGGAAGTAAAAGAAAAAAGGCACCAAGCTCGGGTATCTGCTAATGGAGCGTAAGAGGAAGGTAAATGAGGACGAGGCAAAGAAACAGCGCCATATAGAGAAAAAATAAGGAAGCTACTGAGCGCAGACGGCGGATTGAGGATGCTAAGTTTAACAAATTTGCATCAAAGAATGCAAAACACATGGAAGAAGTCCATCAATCATATGCGAGAAAGGTAAACTGATACAACTTATGAATTCAATTCTGTAGTAATCAATTGGAACTGTCAACAAATTTTGCATATAATGGTGACAGCTAACAAAAAATTCTAACTTGTGTACAAGATACTTGGAGACTATCTTATTGTTGACAAACGATGCAATGAGTCTCACCACCACGTAAATCATCTCTCACCGCCATGTGCAGCTCATGTTTGTGACAATTAGTTTTAATTATAGTTTACATTTGTTTAAGTTTAAAATGACAGTTAACAGGCTTTTTTTTCACCTTTTATCTGCTAGCCTTCAAGCTGAGTGAATAATGCATGATAATGCAAGTTGAGTTCCTTCTTTGATGTTATGAACTGTTTCTTGGAGACTGCGAACTGTATTCATATTTTTCCTCAGTCTGTTTGTTTGTATTCCTATTAAGATAATGCATATTTTCTGTCTTCATTGGTGATCAATGAATAATTTTTTTTTTTTATGAATGTTTATTGGTATTGGTCAAAGCTGTAAGTGATTTTATTTATCAATTTTGTTATTATTTTTCTATTGCTATAATTGTTTTATCAGTTGCTTAAGGAATAAGGCATGTGTAGATTCTTCATATACAGGGCTTCTTATGGCACAAATGATGTTTTCAACTTAGTTTATGTTACTATGTCACAGGTCTCAAGCATGTCAACTAGTTGTGCAAAATGATGCAATGCTAGAGGAAGAAACACACAAACTCAATCTTACTTGACAAAATTCCAACAAATCTTTCATGTCCTTTCAACTATGACTCGTTCTTCTTCACAAAAATCATCTAAATCTTCTCCAAAATCAATGAAACCAATGGGAAATCATTCATAACCTTAAAACAGACCTTCATGAAATTTTTTACCAATTTCTAATGGTTAAAATGAAAGATATGCAATTTTTATTGCTTGTTGCCTGTCAAATCTAAACATACCCACTTGGAGTAAAATTGTCATAACTTCTTCATACCTTCATGAATTTCAATGAAACCAATTGGATTTTAAAGTATATTCACAAAAAATTTAACATACAATCACTTTTGTATCATAATCTGTCCATACAATTCTGTACAAGGTCAAGAAACAACATAAAAACACTTTCAAAAATAACATAAATTCATGGTGAAACTTATGATTTTTCATTCAATTCTTACCACCACCCTTCCAAACGATGGATGGATATAAAAATGGATTTTAAAAATGTATTTTAATCAGTTTCAACCACCTACAATGACCTTTTACATGACTTGACCCTTAGTATTCCCATATTTGTATTTTTTGCAATTTTTGACAATTTTCCACCTACTTGACTCTTGAACTTCCAAATCTTGCAATTACAACTTGACAACTTTTAAACAATATTACAAAATATTATTTTAAAGAATCCAAACAACCAAACACCCCTAAAACATTTAAAATGGTCAATTAGACCTTATTACATGACTCAAACACCTTACAAAGAATTTTTTTACAATTTGGCCTCATGGAGGCAAGAAATCAAATAGGTGCTCCTACACCACAAAAGGTACACATGTAATAGAAGGAAAGTCAATGTTGGGCATTAACAAATTCATATCAATCACCAAAATTCGACATCAATATTGAAGCTTATGAAATATCACCCATGAGGAGGGTGAATAGATGAGGAAGAGGGTTCAGATGAAGAGGATGACGATGATGATCTTGCTCTAAGGAAACTCATACCACCATGGGCAAGGTAGATGACAATAAGTTGCTTTTAGATGTTGTTTTGTTTGCAAGGCTTTAAACTTTCATAATTTCCTAACACATTTTTTGGTTACAGGAAAGAGAATTTGATTTCACATATCATAAGTCACCAGTATATTGATCCTGATGAGATATTTACTGGTGCAAGAACTTGCAATTTGAATGAAGGTACTTCAGTATGAAGTTATAATAGGAGTAAAAAACATTATATTTCTCTATTCATGCTTGATTAAATATCATACATTTTTATTTCATTTTCTTCAAGATACCATCAATTATTTGTTCTTTTGTGCTTTGAGAAAGGTGTGCAAATGACTCAATTAAAATATTTTGATTTTGCAGTTTTTGAGTGTAATGGATCAAATAAGACGAGAGATTTCCAAACGGCGTGGCCACAACAGGGAAGTGCTTAATGATTGTTTTACGTGGGAAGAAGAGTTTTATACAGTTAGATGGGATACATAAATTAGGGCTGAGTAAAATCATTAAATGGATTCAGGTTGCCTTTGTCTGCTTATTAGCATATTTGTTGGATAATCTAACTCAACTATTTATTTATTCTCCCTCCGCACAAACCGATCATCACAACCTCCATATCTACAGACAAATCTCAGTATTAAAGAAGGAAGATTTTGGAAAAGATTTGAAATGATTTCTTATTAACTCATCGCAACTCTCACACATTTTCTGGGCGCAATGAAATATATTACTTTATTCACTATTCTTTGTCATCCGAAAATGCTTAAGCTTTCTATATATTGGTTGAAGTTAGTTTTGTTATGCACTTTAAATGGAGTCCAGCCCGCAGAGCTGTAAGCAGCAGTAGTCTAAAGATGTAATGGTGTTCAACTGTATGGAGAATGTAAATGGTAGTATGTTTGTCAACGAGCAGAAGCTCAAGCAACTGTTAGAATGTAAGTTGTAATGGTGTTTGTCAAGGAGCAAAGCTCCGGGTATCTCAAGAAGCTTTGTAATGATGTTTGAGCAGCAGCTCAACTACTCTTTTTATTCAATGTATCCATTCAAATTTTTTTCATCAATTCTCCCAAATAAGCAACGCATAGCTACCTTCAAATTTACTAACATGTCAGACATGTTTACATCAAATTATGTTCTAATGTTTTTCTCAGTATGGGATACTCACAGTTACATGTCTTTCATCCCTTCCCTCCTGTGATGTACGAGTTCTTGCCAGATAGAACTGCACTGCAACCAGCCCTAGAGGAAGGACTTGATCCTTGAGTTTTAATTTTGGAC
>VDFB02220798.1:0-10363 GCA_007258455.2 Sequoia sempervirens | reverse complement strand
GTGGGAGAGAGTTGGAGAGAGGGTGGGAGAGAGTCGGAGAGTGCAGGAGAGGGTGGGAGAGAGTGGTTGAGTTGGAGATAGGGTAGGAGAGGGTTAAAGAGTGTGGGAGTGGGTTGGAGTGGGTCTACCCTCTAAATCTTTTAAAAAAACTAACTTTATCGTAACGCGAGCACGTTATTAATAAATAGAGAGATGGTCGTTTAGGAAGAAATAACGCACTTGCATTATAATGTGAGAACATTTTCTATTGCACTAAAAATGGTTAAAATACACAATATACCCGTGATGTCGGCCCACATTCTGCATATTCTCCTGGTTCTGCGCGTGCTCCGACAAAAAGTAGTTTTTTGGTGATTGAGTGAAGTGTGCATGCATGATTTTTAGATTCCACCACCTTTTTCATGATATTTCCATCACCTTTGCATGAAATAGTAGAGTTTTTACGTTGAAAGGCATATAATATGAATTCAAGTTTGAATTACAGTGATAACTGATATACAATTGAAGTTTGGAGGGGAACAAGCTTTTGAAAAAGTCAAATTTTTGAGGAATTTGAGGAAAAAAGAAGCAAAGGCTACATAATTGGTTAGAACTCCTCCATTTGAAACTTTGGTTTTTTAGGTATGTGAAGTTTTTGTACATTTTCTTTCATTCTATTATGGATTGTTTTCATTTTTGTTGTTTTGCTTATTCCATGTTGATCAAATTGTTTGTTTTCCATGTTACATCCTTAGGTTGTCAATGGACATTTGAAATTACACAATTCTATACACTTTCCTATTACATTTTTAAACCACATCTCTTTGAGGCATTTTGTTAAATTTAACAATTAACTTTCTCTGTGTATGCTTCCAAAGCTTTCATTGAGGTATTTTGTCAAACAGTTATACAAACCAACTGATTTCCTTGTCTATGCTACCAAATTTTCCATACATGTCTCTAAAAAATTGGAATATACTCCTAATGCATGCTCAAATAGGTTTCTAATCCAAAAACCCTCAATTTGCTCATAAATATCTAGGGTTTTCTATATTTCACAACTCCAAGGCCTTCCAAGCCTCACCAAAGCATCAAACAAGTTTTTCAGGGTCTGTACAAACAAAATAAACCTTCACTAGGCCTTTAGCCTCATTAGATCTCAAAAACACCACTTTGGTTCCTCCTTTTCATGCCAAAAACTCACATTCTCAGCCTAAGGTAACATCACCATCCCTATAGACGCCTTACCACTATTAAAAGAAACATGAAACTTGAAAACATATTACAGGCCTTTCCTCTGAATCACAGGTCACCACAGTAGGAGGAAAGGCTCCATCTTTAAATTAAAGTAAAACTCATACCCTGTTCGTCTGTACAGGTTGATCATGAAGAATGGAGTTTTTTGTTCACTGAAACAACCAAAGGAGTCTCAAAATAGATTGAAGTCCAAGTTAAGACCTGCCACCATAGTGATTTGTTGCTCTACAGACCTAGGACCATTTAGACACCTTTATTTTACCCATTACAAATCCTTTCAACATTTCCAACAATCACCAATGCTTGTTTTGTATCAAACTGCACAAATTATTAAGTTTTCTATGCTTTTAAGGGCCCAAATTAGCCCACTTTTACAAAGGGACCGCCTTCAAAACGTGTCCAAATCTCCTGAAACCTTGAGGCAGTGCTTTATATCTATCAAAACTTCAAATTATATTATTAGATTGCAGAGATTCAATCATTTACCACCCAAACCATAAAACCCTCTCCCTAGGCTTAGAAACTATATGTTTTATTGAAAGTAGCACTTGCCAAACACTCCAAAACTTGAAAATTATTGAAACAAGCCTAATATACCTTGTTCATGCTTAATCTAACATAAAATAACATTGCCCAACTCAGAAACTCAATTTCAGTCACCTAAAGCTCAATTTTGTTAAGGAAAACTCAAAATTTCCTCATTTGGCTTGACACCCAATCCAAGATCATCCTCCATTCAAGTTTATCATGGCCTTTTATAATGTTTCCCTCTTAAAAAAACCACTTCAACTTTGAAAACTAACATTTCAAAGAGGTGACCATTGGTCTGCCTCTTTAATAGACTTTTACAACCCTTCACTATTAGTTAATTTGACTTGACTTAGCACTTTTTGCACAGGTAAAATTATTCGTCATGCCGAAGAAACGAACTATTAAAAGGAAAAAACCAATAGATGAACAGCTCCAAGCCTTCAGAGATAAAGAGAAAAAACGGATGAGGGAATATCATGAAAAGCAGAAATTGGGAACGATTGACAAAAACAAGCCAGTTGAAGAGGAACCTCAACCATCAAAAAGAGAAAAGAAATTGGCAGCACAAAGGGCACGAATGCAAAAGAGTCGTACTAGGGGAGATGCAAATATTGTAGTTGGATACATGCCCTCTACCACAAGTAAATACGAAGGGACACCATTAAGCACAAGTGAATATGGAGGGACACCATCTACCACAAGTGATGGTTGGACACCATCCACCACATCTGAAGTTGAGAGTACATCATCACTCAGATTTGACCAACAAGGTATGCCATCATCCCCACGTGAACCTCAAGGTATGTATTCTATTCCACGCTCGGTCAAAGGTATGCAATCTAGCCCACCTCAATTAAATATTTATGAAATTGCTAATGTTGAGATGTATGTACCTAAGAGAACACCACCTAGAATTTTGCGTAGAAAGCTAAAGTTTTTGATTAATATTGATGAGGATATTTTGCAGCACATGGAAGGTAAGATTCCAAAATGCACTTGTAGAAGATAGGTTGATAAGATTTTTCAAATTTTTTTTGAAAGGCTAAATGAGACTGGAAGATGTCAACTATTTGTTCAAATGATGCGGGGTTTAAAGTATAGAAACATCATGAAGACTCTTGGGTTGAGAACATCGAATGCATCAAGTGAAAACACTATTGTGAAGAATCTAATGGATGCTTATGAGAGTGTGGGTAAGACCTCATGCCCAAAGGATAGTAATGTCACCTAACGTGTCATTACATCAACTTTAGTAAGCTATCAAACAAAGAGATCTGCGTCTCATTAAAAGCTACAAGTGAAAAAATGGGAATTAGTAGAAAAACTTTATCAAAAAAGCCATTCCAAAGGCTGAAAAGAATTGAGGGCACCGATTCAAATGAATTATGGGCATTCTTGAAGACTTCCACATAAAGATAGAAAAGTTGTTGAAGCATTGAAAACACTAATTGAAGATTCTTGGAAGAATAATGCAAGGCCATCTCTGAATCAAAGGGATGTCGTAAGGAGAATCGATGGTCGGGCATGAGCCCACATCCAAAGCATTTTTGGATATGACTCAAACCCAATTTTTTCATAAATTTCAAATGGATTATCCTCAAATTAGTATTTGTCAAAGATTTATTGAAATGCTTAAACCTTTTTATATCAAGATAAATCACACATGCACTAATTTTTGTTGTAGACTACATATTGAATTAGCTAACCATTATGATGTTTATCGTTCTATATGTTTAGATTTTCATACTAATGATGTTTTGCAGGATTGTAGCATAAAAGCCCCACCAAAATCTTCAAGAGAGTTCTTATCAAAAAATTTATGTCAAATAGAGGATGGCCAAATATTCTATAGGACAACATGCTTGGATGGTTCATGCGAGTGTTGTAGTGGCTTGCAACAAATGCTAGTATGTCAACATATGGAAAGCACATATGAGGTGGGACAAAAACTAGTAGAGTTCGGGAAGTATAAAACAGTGGCATATGCTACAAAATATGGGTCTGAAGCAAAAAGGTGTGAGTTGGTTATTCAGAAGATTCTGATGTATGGAGTTTATGTCCATGTTTATTGAGAATCTAATTATGCAGTATGCAAAGGCATACCCATAGAGCCGATGCGGATGCGCAATTCAAGATCGCCAAGTACACCTTTCAGGTTGGCAGCATAGTATCCGGTGATTGAATTTATCAATCTTCTTCAGTCAATTGAATAGGGATATAGTCAATTACAGGTTGCTTCGAGATGTTCTATAGTGATTTAGCTCCGGAGGGGCATAGCGAGGGCAATTGACATATAATAATTAGGATAAGCCCCATTGTATAGTTCAAGAACACATGCATGTTCTACTATTTGTGCAGGATGCATCTCACTACACGTGTTCAACATTTGTGGAACTTTTGTGAGGTCGGACATGGAAAGGGGAGCATGATGAATGCGAGGAGCGTAATGTGCCGAAAAGAGCATTAGCACGCAAAGAGTTAAAGTATAAAGATAGTGCAAAGTTGATAGATGCAAGTTCAATCATCAAGTGGTGTAATTCTTTGATGGGTCTAGGTAATGAAGTTATGTCTTTAGTTCATATATTTTTTTGGTTGATGGATGATACTAACATTGCACCATATGAGGATTGTTGTACACTAACAGGATCGGGTGAGCTACACTCTTTCCTTAGCTAAAATACAGGTTCATGGAGTATCCCGATGCAAGTAGATGGCATGCTTTTGTTCTTCATGTACAATGCAAGCCTGGAATGATTGTGAGTTAGGGGAGTGGGTTGACAAATGGTTGACAAGTTATCTTACCCCACTTCACACATATCACCCTCTGACGACATTGGAACTAACACAAATGGAATCATCGATCGACTTTGACCACGTATCAAATCTTGTTCAACTAGGTAATATATCTACTTGCTTAGTTTTTCAAATTCCATATTTTTATCTTACTTTGTATTGTATTCATAATTTTGACTAATTTTGAGTGATTTTATGCACATATCAATGCAAGGCATGTTTATGCAGTTATTGCAAATGAAGAAAATGAAGAGGGAATAAACTATTACTTTTGTCATTGTGTTGAGGCCAAAATGAAATTGGAAGCCCCAGTTATAGATGGAGAAAACATCGAATACCCTACAGGCTCAGTTGTTACTGGAACGTGGCTTAGAAGGTACCCACATAAGAGTGTTAAACATTGGTTATTTGAGGACTTTGACACGCATCGTAAGATTCTTCATTACTCAAACCTTGTTGTGGCATCCAATGTTTATTTGAGAAAATATGGGGGTAGACCTTTAAACAAGACCTTGTGGAAGGTCTGTGAGTTTGACCATGAGGCAATACTTGACACAATAAAGAGTAGAGTAGATCTAGATGGTTCATTGGATTAATTTGTAATTATATGCACAATGGATCTTATTAATTTATACTTGTATCCACGTTAATTTGTTTGATTCCAATGCTATAATGTCTTATTTTACTTTGCGTATTTGTAAGTAACCCAGTAAACACTGAATGGTGTCCCCTTGTAGAAAATGCAGATTTATGAGTCATCCAAGAGAATCTCAGGCATAAAAGCAATGCAACATCCCTATTTTGATTATGAAGCCAAATCTCAATTATGATTTTTAGCCGTTACAAAAGTGTGTCCGAAGCTTGGTGAGGGAATTTCAAGTTATTCATTTGAATTTAACCTTATCATGAGCACCTATGATGTAGACATTATAGGAGCATCTAAAATTTCAAGATATTCTAGATTCATGAGAGGTGTTGTGTGCAATAGGTATCTTGG
Organism: Sequoia sempervirens; assembly: GCA_007258455.2. Classification (NCBI taxonomy): domain Eukaryota; kingdom Viridiplantae; phylum Streptophyta; class Pinopsida; order Cupressales; family Cupressaceae; genus Sequoia; species Sequoia sempervirens. Next base: position 4,806 of record VDFB02220798.1, on the reverse strand, counting down.
AACTCGCAGTGAAGATGTATGAGCAGGAGTGACTAAGTTGAGAGACTACCATGCCTATCTATAATTTCCTTCCATCTATTTTCATTTCATTTCCATTTTGGACATGAGTTGTTTCTTTATATTCTTTTACTTTGCCTATCTGTAACTAAACTAGTAAAAAATGATTGGTCTCTCCTTGCAGAAAATGCTGATTTTGGAGCCATCGAAGAGAATCTCAACCAAAAAAGCAATGCAACATCCTTATTTTGATGATCTTGACAAATCTCAATTTTGATTTCAAGCCATTATAAAGGGAATCTCAAGTTTCTCATTTGAAGTTAACCTCTAAATGAGAACCTATGATGTAGACATTATAAGAGAGTCTCGAATGTATGAGTGACATTGTAAAATATCTATGAGAATAGAGTACCTAAGGCATTGTAATGAGATTTACTTGTAATGACATTTACTGAAATAATAAAATTTGGTGTAGGGGCACCAAGGTTATTGAGCAAATTTGGTTCACGAAAATCTTTTAAGTTAGTTTTGTGTTATGAGTTTTGTCAATTGAATAAGGTCATAACACATCCACAATTGATTTATAATGTAATAAGTCATGTTAGTTACAAAAAGAATAGTTAGGCATGATTGGAAAGATGTAGAATCATTTGTAAAGGCTATTTAAAGTCTCTTGAAGGCTATTTAAGTCAATATTTCAATTTGTAGCCTTTTCAAGGAAAATCTTTGAATATGGTTGTAAATGTACTATTAGTAGCAGTATTTATGTTGATGAAATTTCCTTTAGATGCAAGGATTCAAAGCACATCAACCATGTGGTACAAATGATTAAATCCCAGAGATGATCTATAGCAATGAAAGAGTCTGAAAAGGAAAAGAGAGCTACACTAGTGACTCAGGAGAAACTTTAGTGATGCAGAGTCAAGGTGGAGAAGACTCAAACAAATCAGATTTTAGTAAATCAACAACCTTTGTTATTTCATTTGGCCATCTTGGAACAACTACCAACAAAAAGGCTTCAAAACTCAACAATTTGGCTTAAATTTTAGAGAATTCCTCTCAAGGACCATCTCATCATCAATATAGCATCTACTCAAACCCCCAACACCATTCCCAAGCCAAACATACAAGGTTTCTTTGCAATTTCTTGGAGATCCTTCAAACTGCCCTGCAAAAAGGCTACAAAATTAGCCCTATTTTACAAAAAAACTACTCTTTAAACTTCTTCTAACCCCACAAGCTCTTGGAAAGTCATCAAATAGGTCACAAAATTCCCAATTCCATAGGTTTTAGAAAAGCACTCAACCTCTAAGCTATAATTGATTAAAACCCTCAATTTTCTAACAAATATGTAGCGTTTTTAGCATCTCACAACTCCAAGGCCTTCCAAACCTCACCAAAGCATCAAACAAGTTTTTTAGAGTCTGCACACGCATAATAAACCTTCACCTAGCCTTTAGACTCAGTAGATCTCAAAAACATCACAGTGGTTCCTCCATTTCAAGCCAAAATCTCACATTCTCAACCTAAAACAACATCACTAGCCCTATAAACGCCTTACCATTATTAAAAGAGTTAAGGAAAATTGAAAAAAACACATTGCAAACCTTTCCTCTGAGTCACAATTCACCACAGTAGGAGGAAGGGCTCCATCACAAAAATTAAAGTAAACTCAGACCCTTCTGGTCTGTACAGGCAGAATAAATAAAAATGGATTTTCCTTTCACTAAAACAACCAAAGGTGTATCAAAACATATTGAAATCTAGGTTAAGACCTACCACCACAATGTTTCATGAATTTATTTTCATAAGAGGCCTGTAGTAGGCCATACACAGAGAAAATAAACTGAAAACTCAGAAAAATGTTGAAATTCCATAGTTTTAGGCGTTCTGAAGAGCACCAATATTCAAAAAAACTATTGATTAAACCCCCATTCAGGCTTGAATGATGTTTTTAATACATTTCAAATGATAATCATCCCCCTTCAATTCCCATAACTACCTTTGAACCACCAAACCCTTATTAAGCCTAGAAATACTAGTATTTATTATTTAAGAATGGTTTTGCTTACTAAGCTTTATCGTGCAGATTTAATATTCTAAAGGCCTAGGACCACTTAGACACCCTTATAACATGACTTTTAGACTCTTTCTCTACACTCCCACCTAATTTTTACATAATTTTCCTTTATGGCAATATCAACAATTATTTAATTCAAGAGTGCTTTTGCACATTTGTCCACCCTAACCTACTAATTCCCAAAGTACATACAAGATTGGTCTATTAGACCTTATTCAAGACAAAAATACCTCAACATACTAACATTTACCAGCTATCCTCCCAATTTACCATCAAACAATCACAAATTGAGGGTGAGGTGTGGTGCTCCTGCACCATTCAACTTTCAAAAAAAAAGTCAATTAGGCTGGTAGATGTCTGGATCGGGCTAGCATTTGGTGGAAGAGGAAGAAAGATGATTGGAACTCTAGAGGCCCACTATACTAGATTTGGGTATTGAACCATGAGAGTAGAAGAGAGATTTCATAGCATGTATCAAAACATTAAGCATGCATTATTCCAACCAATGGAGAAGGAGATGATTACTTTGCTTCATTTTCATTTGCATAAGCATATCAAGTCATGGGAACCGAGAAGACCAAGGATGTCCAGTTTTATGTGGAGGTAATGTATGTGGTCCAAACTTTAGGAGGGTCAAGAAGGTCAATGTATGATCTTGATGAAATTGAGGAAGAACAAAAAGAGAGGGACAAGAAAAATAAATCAATATAGAGTTTCAAGGTTTTGTCAAGCGAGTAAGAGAGCTATGGGAGCATCCTCATCTAAAATATTTTGAACTAGACTTTGATATGTACCATTTAGAGAGCTTGGTTTTTATGGAGTTCCTTTCAAAGCCTCTACTTTTATTATTCTTATGGTAAACTGTTTGGTAGAGTTGGTGGAATTACCTTTCTTAGTAGTAATCGCTATTAGTGAGATTGAGATTGTTAACCTTGAGAGAGTAGGACTTGGGCAAAAGGAATTTGATATGGCTATTGCTTTCAAAGACTTCAAGCGGGATGTACTCCGCATTGACGCCATTCCTCAATCTTCACTTGATGGCATCAAGGAATAGTTGAACTCCATGGTTATAAAGTATTATGAAAGCATAATGAACTTGTACTAGCAGCCAATTTTGAAGACTATTACTGACGATTCAAAGCACATCAACAATGTGGTATAGATGATTAAATCCCAAAGATAATTTGTAGCAATGAAAGAGTTTGAAAAGGCAGAGAGAGCTACATTGGTGACTCAGGAGAAACTTCAACTTTCAAAAAACAAATCCAATTAGGTTGGCAGATGTGTGGATCAGGCCAACATTTGGTGGAAGAGGAAGAAAGATGACTGGAACTCTGGAGGCCCACCATACTGGATTTTTATATTCAACCATGAGAGCAGAAGAGAGAGTTGATATCATGTATCAAAACATTAAGCATGCATTCTTCCAGCCAGCGGAGAAGGAGGTGATTACTTTGCTTCATTTTCATTTGCATAACCATATCAAGGCGTGGGAACCAAGAAGACCAAGGATGTCAAGTTTTATGTGGAGGTAATGGATGTGGTCCAAACTTTAAGATGGGCAAGAAGGTCAATGTATGATTGTTAACCTTAAGAGAGTATTTATGTTGAGGAAATCTCCTTTAGATGCAAGGATTCAAAGCACATCAACCACATGTGTTACAAATGATTAAATCCAGAGGCGATCTATAGCAATGAAAGAGTTTGAAGGAGTAGATAGAAACATTGGTGACTCGGGGAGAAACTTGACTTTCAAAAACAAAATCCAATTAAATTTTACAGCAAGCGTGTGGGTCGGGCCAGCATTTGGTGGAAAGAGGAAGAAAGATGATTGGAACTCTAGAGGCCCACCATGTAGATTTTGGTATTCAACGATGAGTAGATGAGAGAGCTGATATCGTATGTATCAAAACATTAGCATACATTCCTCGATATGAAAGGGAGATGATTACTTTGCTTCATTTTCATTTTGCATAACCATATCAAGGCATGAAGACCAAGAAGACCAGGATGTCGAGTTTTATGTGGAGGTAATGGATGTGGTCCAAAATTTAGGAGTGACAAGAAGGTCAATGTATGATTTTTGCAAGAGCACCATTCAATAGGTTTTGTTCATCAAGGAAAATAAGGAGTAGAATATCATCAATTTACTAAAACCAGCCCGAACTTGTATATTTAAAGGTTTTGAGTAAATAAAATGGCTTTTGACCCATTCCTCTAGCCTCTGTAACTTGACGAATGGGTTTTCACTAACATTATTAAGGTCTGGGAATGATATGTTAGTGTTGGGGAGGTTTGAAAGTGAGATGGGTGTGAAACCCATGTGTGTAAAAATGAGTTTTCTTTAAGAAAAATGGTGGTTTTGAAGAGTTAAATTGTGTTTTTGTGTAGGGAAGCATTATTTTATGGTTGTTTGAGCTTGTGTAGGGTATCACAAACTTTTTTGAGTAATTTTTAGCTTGTGGTTAGCTTTGGAAGTATCATTTTCAATAAACCCACAGGGTTTTAGGCTACAATAGAGGATTTTGTGGTTTTACCCATTTATGCGGTGGTATAAGCGAGATCTAATTGTGGATTTTGAAGTTTTGACACCTTATAATTTCTTCCCCAAAAGTTGGTAAGGTTTGGATAAGTTTAGAGTATAGACCCCTTGTTCAACGAGATCGATCCCTTAAGGGTCCAAAGGGAAAAATGGCTGCAATCTTCAGCATGAGGTTACACAGACATCG
>VDFB02220796.1:0-13620 GCA_007258455.2 Sequoia sempervirens | reverse complement strand
ATGAGTGAAACTATAGATTCAGCCCTCTTATCAGCAACTACAGAAAATGACATAAAATGCAATAAACTGAACTACATAAGTAAACCCAAACTACAAATGCAAACCTCACTACAAAAAGTCACTCAAAACAAGCAAACCTCTCTACTAGGTGCTATCTCTCAAGCACGAAGTCGAGCCCAAGCTAGGAGGCATTCATTCCTCGAAGCAATCCAGCAACCATTTCGGCAGCATAACAATACTCAAGATATCAGATGATGAAAATGAAGACCAAGACCTCCTTTTATAAACTTGTGATGACTTTTCCAGAAGCTTCTAGAAACCCTAACTTTCAAATTTGACTATCTTCTTTTCCCTCCAATTTGGGCGCCCCCTTTCTCAAGGTTTAATTTAACTTTATTTTAAAATCTTTTCCTTCATAAAAAGGCGTCCTTTTCTCCAAGTAATATTTTTTGACTTTAGAAATATAAAATATTTCTTTCATGAGACAATACCCCTCAAGGCCCCCTTCTTTAAAACAACTTAAAGTCATAATACTAGGACAAGGGGTTATTTTATAAAATAAAACATTATTGTCTTTAAAATACTTATTCCTCCAAAATGAACCCCTTACGCCAAAATTCAGAATTACCCAATGAACTGCCAGAAGAGAAAAGTTGACTGAGCTGGTGCTGACTGGACCACTGCCGAAAATAGAATTTACTAAAAATAGTAAATTGGGAAAGTTGCTCGGAATGCAATGCATGCGCCACCATTGCGAAGCTCTCTGAAAACCCAGAAGGAATCCAGAATCCGAACACCCAAACTCCAACAAACAAAACCCTGAATCTTCAAGAGAACCCACCAAACAGTCGAAAAGCCTAATTCTGCCTCTGACTAGCCGACAGCACCCTGGGGATAGGCCATCAATCACTGAGAAGTGCAGTGCTAAAAACGGGGACATTACAGTCCACCCTTCCCAAAATTGCTTGTCCTCAAGCAATACCATCATAACTCCCGAAAAATTAAGATTGATCCATACCAAAAGAAGTATGATCCCAGGTTCCCAAATCCATCTCAGGAAGGACCCACTATGCCACTGCTGCACTACTCTGATCACATCAGTAAAATCATCATGCCAATGCTGCACTAACCTCCCTTCTAACTCCAAAGTATTACTGTCCATGACACTGAAACTGAAAAATCTTAAAGGACTGAGACCAACTTCATGCGACGTCTCATGTCCAAGAGGCCCAAAGTCAACAGTATCAACCATACCACTGTCAACCACAATGGATAGGCTGCTCAACTCAAAATCAAACTCCTCAACATACCTCCACATTGTAACAAACAAAGCCCTGATGGAAAAAATGATATCTTCAAATCTTCTTGCAAAGAGGAAAGCAATCCTTTGCAAGAGCTCAACAAATTCAGCCTCATGTCTTCTCCTGGAGCTACTATGCATCAACTGAATTATACCGACACCACCATGAAGACTTCTACTCACTCTTACTGTTCCAACTCCAAGAGTCTCAGAAGGGAAAGCCAAAACATGTGGAAGTTCGTTGTCCAAAACCAATATAGTAAAGAAACTATCAAAATTTGCTTCACAAACCTCCATAGGATGAACTCCAACAATAGAATAGGTGCGAAGGAACAAATAATCTCTGCTGTTCAAGGCCGAAGTCAGCGAAGTGCAATCTGATTTTAGTACCTCACACAAGAAAAAACAGCAGCACCAAAGAAATTCCCAAGTGTGAGTGTATGAGATGAGCATAGAGTTGCAAGTTAATCCCTCGAAAATGGCAGGAAAACATATTAGAGCAATCTCCAACTGAAAATTACCACCTCTTTGGCAAGTAGTGAAGGAAAAACTCTTCCAAACGAGAGTAATTCCACAAGTAAAGTGGCTGGTATGCTTCCAACCAGCAAGCACGTGTCTCAAAATCTGCCCTTGTATTAGCAGAAGGTCACTCCCAAGAGCAACCGATCGTTCATCTCTCCAACCCATACTCAAAATTTCTCTCCAATCCATTTGTTGATGTACAAACGGAACCATCAAGTGACTGGGAAAGAAGGGAACATCACCAACAAATCTGGAATTTTGATCCTTATCCCTCCAAAAGTTCTTCTTTCCACAAGCAATAGGCTCCATCAACCCATGTTGAGAATCCCAAACATGGACACCCAACTGAAAAATATTTTCAACACACTGAAAATAGAATTCAACACAACCCCAAGTGCTGGTCAAAACCAAGTGCATACTCCTAAAATAGGCATTCCCTCTGATTAACCTCTGAAACCAATCCATGAAAGCTTCAACAACACTGGAGCATGAAACAAAGGATGACTTCAAATTCAACTCCCAAAATAGACTAGCATCACTCAACCCACGGAATGGATTGACAAGAGTGTGAACACCATGTTCTGGTTCATCTTCTAACACAAAAAGAGGATTATCATAAGTTTCCTCAACACCCACTTCAAAGAGAGGATTGTTAAAAACTTGAAAATCACTCCTTATATCTTGCTGTTCCAAATCAGCACATGCAACTTCTGACTTTCTTGAGATACTTCCAAGATCAAACTCCGCTTGAAGACTATCAAGCTCTCCAATCACTTGCTTGATTTCTTCAGATCTGTGTGCACCGTCTTGCTCCTTGAAAAGTTTGAAGTCAGCAAACTGGTCTTCAACCTCCGTTAGAGCCAACTGAGTTTCTTTCAACATGTCCTTTGTTGATTCGAGCTCCAGAGTGAGCTCATCAACCATACTCTCCTTTTCTAGAAAAGCACAGATGTTCTTCTTTGCAACTTCAATGGCACGATCTCGGTCTTCAATCAAGTGCATGTATTCGGACTTCAAGGTCTCCAAAGAATCTTTGATAAGTTGCAAATTGGGAAAAGCAACTTCATCTTTCACTCCTCTTTGTCTCTCTTCAAGCTGAGCCTTCCAGTACAATTCTTCAACCAAGCTATGTGTGTGATCGAACAGGGATAGAGCTTGCACTTCTTTGTCAAAGGACACCTTGAATCAACCTTCCCACTCATAAGAATGCGAAGGTGGTGAACTGCTGATAGGCTGCAACTGAAAATCAGAACCTTGTCCCTTGTCTTTGCTGCCACTAGTGCTGCTCCAACATCCTTGTACTTTACCACCAACATGTGGAAAATGCTCAATGCCATGGAGATGACCATTCTCCATGATTTCTTCAACTCTATTTTTGCAATCAGCTTCTTGAATGGAAAAATCAGACTTGTGTTTGTAAACCTCTTTAACTCTTTCCTCTTCAAGAGCCATATGGTCGTCAAGCTCTTCTTCTTCATCACCGCCTCCTTGATCAAACATTAGGTCAGCATCCAACCTGCTCAAGGAATCATATTTGTCCGCTGTTCGGGAAGTTTCTGTAACCACAAATTCCTCTTTAGTGGCTGCAACCACTCCAAAGAGATCATTATGGAATTTTGTGGAACAATCTTCTTCTTCAAGGACAACTTCTCCTCCAAGGGCCACCTCATAGTCTACCGTGCAACCTGGTTCTTGTTCTTCATCAGGATCAAAGGGAAACTTATCCCACACAGGTTCTTTAACATAACTTGATGCCAACACACCCGGATCCCAAATGCTAGTGGGCTGATTAAGATGATCAACTGGAAACAACTTATCATGCTCCCCTTGTAGTGATGACTCTTTGAATAAGTCAAGTCCCAATTCACTTAAGCTGAAATCATCAAAAACATTTCTCTCCAATGGCTCAGTTTGCTGATCAAACCCAAGACCAACAATGTCACCACCAAAATGAAGTGAAGAATCTTCAATGTTTGTTGTTTGAAAAACTTCATCTTCATTATCTTCTATGGAACCCTCATGAGAGAGTATGTTGCTGATTTTTTCATGTGAGACTTCTTGGGAAGTTAAGACAGCAACAAGAGGAAAATCCTTCCTCATCAAATCTTCAGCATGATCTTGCATGTACTCCTTAGACTCATCACCAACATCCTCACTATAGTATTGGTCATAAGCTGGTTCTATGTCTTCACTAGTATTTTCTCCATCTTGCACTACTTCAACGAACTCATCAAACACAATAGTACTACTAAAATCTTCTGTAAAGACATTTCTCTCAACACCTCCATGGGCTGAATCCAAATTAGGATTCAAGACTGCTGCTATGTTCCTTTCACCGAACTGATCTTCATCACTTGCTATCACATGCAAGTCTAGGGAATAATTATGGGGCTCTCCCACACACTCCTTAACTGTCAAGGTTTCTTTATCAAACTTACGATCATTTTGAGGTGACGTGCACCTTGCTTGTGCCATCTTCAATATTAGTTGACTGATTTTTCTCTTCGTCATGTTCATTTGTGGGCTGCAATCCACAAACAGGCACTTCTTCTTCCTTCCTTGCACCTGCAACCATGGCATGTTCTGCTTCTTCCTTAATCATTTTCTTGATGTAGTTGACCATAGCCCGCTTTCCAGGGTAATAAATCACCACACAATCCAAAAAGGTATCAAATGAAACATCGTTCTTAAACTCCTCTGTCATGCTCTGATAATCTTTATGGAGTTTGGCAGCCTCATGTTCACATTTCCTCTTGAACTGGCATTCTTTAGACACCTCAATCAAATCCGACTTCTCATGATTCCTGGACTTCAGGAAACGCAACATCTTCAAAACTTCTGAGAGCTAAACTGAACTTGTTCTGGCCTCTGGTGTAGAACTGATTTCTCTGTCATTCAACTGTCAACTGAACCTTGATGGGCACAGGATGGCAGGATCTTGGCTCTGATACCACTGTAATGAACCGGACCAAATTTTTTCGATTTTTGAATTACAATCAGCAATACAACACACCCGTTAGGGTTAGATAAATCAAACCAGTGAAGCATATGAGAATCCCTGCTAAGAATGCGACTCAATCTCAACAAGAGAGAGGTCATTACATGGCAAGAGGATCTGCCAAGAGGTAAAAAATCAGAACCAAGAACGGAAGTAACTCAACACTAAGTATATAAAGCACTAAAGTCCAATGGAATGAGGGCTAATTCACATGGTGGAGATTGAAAGAAATACAAATGCAACTTCAAATAAACTCAACACCCAGAATGTGCTTTCAAACCCGGAGTGGGAATGGAGCTACCATAGGGCGGAGATGTACAATATTACAATGCAAATCAAAGTAAATAGGCGGCAAGCCAGCCTCTTCCACTTATTCAGTGGGCAATTACAAACATGATAAGCAAGGTTGGGAGAAATGCTGACAGTACTACTGTTCAGCTTACAATAATATAGAGAATGCCTACAAGAACAAGGATTAGAAGCTTTTCAATTGCTGCAATAGTAAATGTGACCTCCACCAAGCTTAGTAAGACTTCCTAACACCAAACCTTCACCAGAAATGCACTTTCCAAAATCTGATATGACAGAACAGCAACTTGAAATGCATAATCAGCAACCCTAGAATCCACTAAAATGCTCACAACTCACTCAAAACTGACCCAAATGTCTTCAAATCTGATGCAAAATACTCTTAAAATGTTGGCGCCTAGTTTAGTAATGAAAAAGGGCAGCTAAAAGTGGCTATTAATTAATGGCACGGATCCCAAAGCACTCCAGAAAGTAGGGCTTTCAAGAAATGACGAATTTGCTTTATAAAATCATAAACTTCGTATTAAAATCTGCAAATATTCATGAAGGATCTCTTCCAATAGAGAAAACCAATGAGACAATACCCAGAACAACTCTTTTTGTATTTTTTGATTTATGAGTGAAACTATAGATTCAGCCCTGTTATCAGCAACTCTAGAAAATGACATAAAATGCAATAAACTGAACTACATAAGTAAACCCAAACTACAAATGTAAACCTCACTACAAAATGTCACTCAAACAAGCAAACCTCTCCACTAGGTGCTATCTCTCAAGCACGAAGTCGAGCCAAGGCTAGGAGGCATTCATTCCTCGAAGCAATCCAGCAACCATTTCGGCAGCATAACAATACTCAAGATATCAGATGTTGAAAATGAAGACCAAGACCTCCTTTTATAAACTTGTGATGACTTTCCAGAAGCTTCTAGAAACCCTAATTTTCAAATTTGAAGTAACTCCTTTTCCCCCCAAAGATGGCGTCCCTTTTCTCAAGTCAATTTAACTTTTTAATTTATTTTAAAATCTTCACTTCATAAAAAGGCGTCCTTTTCTCCAAGTAATATTTTGACTTTAGAAATATAAAATATTTCTTTCATGAGACAATACCCCTCAAGGTCCCCTTCTTTAAAACAACTTAAAGTCATAATACTAGGACAAGGGGTTATTTTATAAAATAAAACATTATTGTCTTTAAAATACTTATTCCTCCAAAATGAACCCCTTACGCCAAAATTCAGAATTACCCAATGAACTGCCAAAAGAGGAAAGTTGACTGAGCTGGTGCTGACTGGACCACTGCCAAAAATAGAATTTACTAAAAATAGTAAATTCGGAAAGTTGCTCGGAATGCAATGCATGTGCCACCATTGCGAAGCTCTCTGAAAACCCAGAAGGAATCCAGAATCCGAACACCCAAACTCCAACAAACAAAACCCTGAATCTTCAAGAGAACCCGCCAAACAGTCGAAAACCCTAATTCTGCCTCTGACTAGCCGACAGCACCCTGGGGATAGGCCATCAATCACTGAGAAGTGCAGTGCTAAAAACGGGGACATTACAGTCCGCCCTTCCCAAAATTGCTTGTCCTCAAGCAATACCATCATAACTCCCAAAAATTAAGATTGATCCATACCAAAACAAGTATGATCCCAGGTTCCCAAATCCATCTCAGGAAGGACCCACTATGCCACTGCTGCACTACTCTGATCACATCAGTAAAATCATCATGCCAATGCTGCACTAACCTCCCTTGTAACTCCAAAGTATTACTGTCCATGACACTCAAACTGAAAAATCTTAAAGGACTGAGACCAGCTTCTTGTGACGTCTCATGTCCAAGAGGCCCAAAGTCAACAGTATCAACCATACCACTGTCAACCACAATGGATAGGCTGCTCAACTCAAAATCAAACTCCTCAACATACCTCCACATTGTAACAAACAAAGCCCTGATGGAAAAAATGATATCTTCAAATCTTCTTGCAAAGAGGAAAGCAATCCTTTGCAAGAGCTCAACAAATTCAGCCTCATGTCTTCTCCTGGAGCTACTATGCATCAACTGAATTATACCGACACCACCATGAAGACTTCTACTCACTCTTACTGTTCCAACTCCAAGAGTCTCAGAAGGGAAAGCCAAAACATGTGGAAGTTCGTTGTCCAAAACCAATATAGTAAAGAAACTATCAAAATTTGCTTCACAAACCTCCATAGGATGAACTCCAACAATAGAATAGGTGCGAAGGAACAAATAATCTCTGCTGTTCAAGGCCGAAGTCAGCGAAGTGCAATCTGATTTTAGTACCTCACACAAGAAAAAACAGCAGCACCAAAGAAATTCCCAAGTGTGAGTGTATGATATGAGCATAGAGTTGCAAGGTAACACCTCAAAAATGGCCGGAAAACAAACTAGAGCAATCTCCAACTGAAAACTGCCACCTCGTTGGCAAGTGGTGATGGGAAAACTCTCCCAAACGAGAGTAACTCCACAAGTAACAGGGCTGGTCTGCCTCCAACCAGCAAGCTCGAGTCTCAAAATCTGCTCTTGTCTTAGCCAAGGATCAATGCCAAGAGCAACCAATTGTTCCTCTTTCCAATCCATACTCAAAACTTCTCTCCAATCCATTTGTCGATGAACAAACGGAACCAACAAGGGGCTGGTAAAGAAAGTAACAACATCATTAATACTGAAATTTTGATCCTTATCCTTCCAAAAGTCCTTCTTTCCACAAGTAATAAGCTCTATCAACCCATATTGAGAATCCCAAGCATGGATACCCAATTGAAAGTGATTTCCATCATACTGAAAAGAAAACTCAACACCTTCCCAAATGCTAATAAGGATCAAGTGCATACTGAAGAGATTGATGCCTCCGCTAGTGAACCTTTGAAGCCTATCCATGAAAGCTTCAACAACATTGGAGCATGAACTATTAAATGACCTCAAATCCAAATCCAAAAATAGACCAATATGTGCCAAGGTATTGTTCAACCAAAGGGATGGATTGACAAGCATGCAAACACCAAGTTCTGGTCCATCTTTATTCCCTTCTTCATGAGTAACAAGACTAAAATCTTCGCTTCTTGCTGCTGTACTAAAGTTACCAGCAGCTACCAAATCTTGCCTTGTTAACACCTTGGTGTCGAAGATGTTGAAATCTCCTCGAATCAACACTTCCCATGTATAGACTTCATCCTCAAATCCACTTATGCATTCATTACTAATCAACAGACATGACACTTCCTCATGGAGTGATATCGAAGCATCCAAGCACTGGAAACCAAACTCAGTTTCATTCTCCATTTCATCCTCTACTTCATAGAGAGGATTATCATAACTTTTCTCATCACCTTCTTGAAAAAGAGGATTGTCATAAACTTGAAAGTCATTCCTTTCATCTTGCTGCTCCAAATCTGCACATGCAACCTTTGATTTTCTTGTGAAACCTTCAAGATCAAACTCCTCTCGAAGACTGTCAATCTCATCAATTACTTGCTTGATTTCTCCAACTCTTCGTGCATCCTCTTGCTCCTTGAAAAGTTTAAAATATGCAAACTGGTCTTCAACCTTTCTTTGAGCCAACTGAGTTTCTTTCAACTGGTCCTTTATTGATTTAAGCTCCAAAGTGAGCTCATCAACTATACTCTCCCTTTCTTCGAAAACAATGAAGGCTTTCTTTGTAGATTCAACGACATGATCTCTATCTTCAATCAAGCCTATGTACTCGGATTTCATGGTCCTCAAGGAATCTTTGATTAGTTGCAATTTAGGAAGAGCAACTTCATCCTTAACTCCACTTTGTCTCTCTTCAAACTGAGCCTTCCAATAGAGATCATCAACCAAATTATGTGTGCGATCAAATAGGGATAGCGCTTGCACTTCTTTTTCAAAAGATACCTTGCATTGATCTTTCCACTCATGCACATGCAAAGATGGTGAACTGCTGATAGGCTGCAACTGAAAATCAGAACTTTGTTTTTCATCTTTGCTACCCTCATAGCTGCTCCAAGACTCCTTTCCTTCACCACCTACTAGCTGAAATTGCTCAATATCACAAAGAGAATTAGACTCCACAAATTCTTCAATCCAATGCTTACAACCAGCTTCAAGCATTGATAAATTGGATTTGTGTTTAGGAACTCCATCAAACTTTCCATCGTCAAGAGCCATATGATCTTCAAGCTCCACTTCCACTTCACTGTCTTCATGATCAAAGTTTATGGCAGCCCCCTCATAGCTTGCAAAGCAATCAGAATTTCGAACTTCATCAGGATCAAAGGGAAACTCATCCCACACAATTTCTTTGTCATCACTAAATGCCTTCACTCCTGGATCCCAAGTGCTAGAGGATTGATTGTTTTGATCAAAAGGGAAGTGCTCTTTGTGCTTCTCTTGGAGGGTTGACTCTTTGAATAGGTCACCACCCAACTCACTTAAACTGATATCTTCATACATACCTCCCTTCAATGGCTTGGTTTGAAGATCAAACCCGAAACCACCCTTGACACTGTCACTAAAATGAAGTAAAGAATCTTTAGTGCTAGCTGTTTGGGAAACTTTATCATCTATATCTTCAATGAACCCATCATCTATAGGTATTTTTCTGATCTCATCATGAATAGTCATATGTATGCCAAAAAGGTCTTCTTGATCACTTGTCATAACTTCATCTTGTGAAAACTCTTGTGGAGTTTGAACAGCAACAAGAGGAAAACTATCCATCACTAAATTTTCAACAAGAGGAGGTACAAACACATCGAAATCATTACCAACATCATCACTTTGGTAACGGTCATAAGCTGATTCAAAGACACCAATAGTATTTCCTTCAACTTGCTCTTCTTCACTTGCTATCACATGCAAGTCAAAGGGCGTATTATGAGTCTCTACCCTTAACTCTTCACTTGCCAAGGTATCTTCATCAAGCTCACGTTCATTTTGATGTGATATGTGCGCATTGTTTGTGCCATCTTCAATGCTAGATGACTGATTTTTCTCTTCAACTTGCATATTTGTCGGCTGCAATTCACAAATAGGCACTTCATCTCCTTCCTTCTTTGATTCTTCAACCAAAGCTTGTTTTGCTTCCCTTTTTATCATTTTCCTAATGTGGTCCACCATCTCCGACTTTTCAGGCTCCAGTGACGCCACACATTTCAAAAAGGTATCAAATGAAACATCATTCTTAAACTCCTCTGTCATGCTCTGATAATCTTTATGGAGTTTGGCAGCCTCATGTTCACATTGTCTTCTATACTGTTTGGCATATTCAATGAAGTCCCTTACAACATCACTAACCTTCCCTTCCTCAGAAACCATAGTTGAATATGACTTTTCACAATCCCTGGACCTTAGAAAACGCAACATCTTTGAAACTTCTGAAGGCTAAACTGAACTCTGTTCTGACCTCTGGTGTAGAAACTGATTTCTCTGTCATTCAACTGTCAATTGAACCTTGATGGGCACAGGATGGCAGGATCTTGGCTCTGATACCACTGTAATGAACCGAACCAATTTTTTTCCGATTTTTTCCAAATTACACAACAATGCAGAAGGCACCCGTTAGGGTTAGATAAATCAAACCAGCAGTTACAATATAACTTTTTGCCAAGAATGCGCACTCAATCTCAACAAGAGAGAGGCTGTCATATGGCAAGAGGATCGTCAGTACAAAAAATCAAAACTGCAACTGAAAGTAACTCAACACCGAGTATGTGCTACCCAAACCAGAATGGAATGAGGCGACCATATGGTGGAGATTGAAAGAAATACAAATGCAACTTCAAATAAACTCAACACCCAGAATGTGCTTTCAAACCCGGAGTGGGAATGGAGCTACCATAGGGCGGAGATGTACAATATTACAATGCAAATCAAAGTAAATAGGCGGCAAGCCAGCCTCTTCCACTTATTCAGTGGGCAATTACAAACATGGTAAGCAAGGTTGGGAGAAATGCTGACAGTACTACTGTTCAGCTTACAATAATATAGAGAATGCTTGCAAGAACAAGGATTAGAAGCTCTTCAATTGCTGCAATAGTAAATGTGACCTCCACCAAGCTTAGTAAGACTTCCTAACACCAAACCTTCACCAGAAATGCACTTTCCAAAATCTGATATGACAGAACAGCAACTTGAAATGCATAACCAGTAACCCTAGAATCCACTAAAATGCTCACAACTCACTCAAAACTGACCCAAATGTCTTCAAATCTGATGCAAAATACTCTTAAAATGATGGCGCCTAGTTTAGAAATGAAAAAGGGCAGCTAAAAGTGGCTATTAATTAATGGCACGGATCCCAAAGCACTCCAGAAAGTAGAGCTTTCAAGAAATGACGAATTTGCTTTATAAAATCAGAAACTTCGTATTAAAATCTGCAAATATTCATGAAGGGTCTCTTCCAATAGAGAAAACCAATGAGACAATACCCAGAACAACTCTTTTTGTATTTTTTGATTTATGAGTGAAAATATAGATTCACTCTCATATCGCGAACTTAAAAATGACATATAAAATGCACTAAACTGAACTACATATAAACCCAAACTACAAAATGCAAACCCCACTACAAAAGTCACTCAAACAAGCAAACCTCTCTACTAGGTGCTATCTCAAGTAACGTAAGTCGAGCTCAAGCTAGAGGCATTCATTCCTCAAGCAATCCAAAGAACTAGTCGCAGCATAACAATATTCAAAATATCCTGGCTGTTGGAAAATGAAGACCAAGACCTCCTTTATAACTTGTGATGCATCTTTAAGCTTAGAAACCCTAATTTTCAAATTTAGCAACTCCTTTCCCTCCAAAGATGAAGCCCCTTTCAAGGCAATTTTAACTTTTAATTTATTTTAAAATCTTCACTTCATAAAAGGCCCTTTTCCAAGTAATATTTTGACTTTGTGAAATATAAAATATTTCCTTCAAGGAGACAATACCCCTCAAGGTCCTTCTTTTAAAACAACTTAAAGTCATAATACTAGGGACAAGGGGTTATTTTATAAAAATAAAAACATTATTGTCTTTAAAATACTATTCCTCCAAATGAACCCCACGCCAAAAATTCAGAATTACCCAAATGAACTGCTGAAGAGGGAAAGTTGATCGAAGCAGAAGGACTGGACCACCGCTAGTAAAAATAGAATTTACTAAAAATAGTAAATTCGGAAAGTTGCTCGGAATGCAATGCATGCGCCACCATTGCGAAGCTCTCTGAAAACCCAGAAGGAATCCAGAATCCAAACACCCAAACTCTAACAAACAAAACCCTGAATCTTCAAGAGAACCCGCCAAACAGTCGAAAACCCTAATTATGCCTCTGACTAGCCGACAGCACCCTGGGAATAGGCCATCAATCATTGAGAAGTGCGCATAAAAACGTGGGGACATTACATAAGGAGTATTTGATGATTATTGAATAATTAATATTTTGACTTTATTCTAAAGTCACTTTATTAAGTTATTTAAATATTTAATTAAATTGGCCATATTATAAAGTATTTATTATACTTTATAATAAAGTATTTATTATACTTTATAATAAAGTATTAATATTTGATAAAATGAATATTTATTATTCATTAAATAAGGCGCCAATTATTAAATGGGTTTCTCCTAAGTCAAAAGCGCAACAATTAATCATTTATTTAAGTGATTATTAAAAAAGAGCTGTGGGTCGAATTTCTCAAGGCAGTATATATTCTCAGAAAGGACAAATCGAACCATTATGTTATGTTATTCTAATTTGTCCTTTGTGCTCTGAGCATTGGAGTTTGCAAACCCTAGGGTTTCTGGCAGACGAAGCGTTTCTGGAGAACGATACCTCTTCAGAGATTTGGCAGACTGAGGCTGTGCAATACCAGTTGAAGCTTGCAACTTGGTGACTTCATTCAAAAGTTGCAGTTGAGCACATTGGGTTGATTTCAGGCAGGATAGTCAGAGAACTTCATCAGTTAGCAGGGGCGACCTATCAGAGGTTGATTTTACAGAGATCTGGCATCTTTCAGGGGGCCGTACCATATTCTTATTTGCTGTTGTCAGGCCGTACAGTCCTGTACCAGCAAGGCCATACTATCTCACCACAGAGAAATACGTCATCTTCTTCAGCTTATATCTTTTGGATCTTGTGCGCCTGGTGTCACTGGGGACTTCAGCATTGATTTTCAAGCTTGGAGATTGCTCTTTTCATTCAGCCATACCTTTTTCATTTGTTATCTGGCGCCTGCAAGAAGAGAACCAGGTTTTTCATAATAAATTTGTATTTCATTCATATATCGTTATTTGCCATTGTAAATGCTCTGAAAGTGAAAATAAATGATGCGCCTACCTTTTTTGAGCACTCCATAGCTTATTTCTTGATCTTAGAATTTATTTTGAATTTATCATCAATTTATTAGAGAAATCGCAGCTTTCTATTTGTTCTTCAAAATCCATCAAAACACAAAAAAACCAAAAACTTGCAAAACAAAAAATTACAGTTAGGGTTTCGGGGT
>VDFB02220795.1:0-25578 GCA_007258455.2 Sequoia sempervirens | reverse complement strand
TTGCTTCATCTCTTTCAATCCTTGAAACTACCTTAGCCACCTTCTTCTTCTTACCTTTACCAATCTTGGCCAGCATCTCATCCCAATCGAGAGGGGTGTCCTCAACAATAACTTGTTTCTTTCTCGTAATCTCCTTTTCCAACCAATTCGGGACAGTAGGATCCACCTGGATTTCATCTGTCTTGGCCTCTTCACGTTGTTTTGCTGTTTCATCCTTTTCTTTTACAGGAGACTGCTCACCTTTATCACCTAATTCAGGCTCTTCCTCTTGCAAAGGTGATGGGGTTCTAATAGGGGCATCCTCCTTTTCAGGTGATCCATTACCTTTGCTGCTTACTAGAGAATCCTCATATTGCACTAGTGGAGAAGGATGCCTTTCTACATCTTCAACCTCAAGTTCAGCTACTACACCAAAGAGTTCTCCTTCCTTGAATGGCTCTATCTCTCTACTAGTCTCTTGTTCTTGATAGGTTGTCTGCTTAGGTAAACTTGGTGAAGGGGAAGTAGCCTTAGGTTGCTCCACAACTAGTGCCTTTGGAAGAGGATCCATCTTTTGCATAGTCTCCTTAGGAGATGGAGTCCTTGATCTCCTTGAATAAACCTTAGTTTTTTCCCCTGAACTTTCCACATCAACAACTGGAGTCTCATCTTTGGAAGTTTCTTGACCTTTTCTCTTTGAAACCCTAGTTGTTCGTGTCTTCTTTGGCTGTGGAGGAGCATCCTCTTCTTCTGCTTTTTCAAGTTCCTCTTCCTTTGCAGACTTACCAATTCTCAAAGTTCTACTTCTTTTCTTCCCCTTTGGCTTCCTTTTCTGCTCCGGCTCACTTTCTTTGGGCCTCTGACTTTAATTTTGAAAGGTGAGCTGACTTTAGTTTTCCCTATGGGATCATCTTCTCCAGATTCTTCCGAGGTGGACATAGGATTCAAATTTCCCATTAAATTGAAGGTACAGGGTACCTTCTCACTCTCCAACCCCCAAAATTTATGCTTCAACCATGTAGTAAATTTCATAACAGGGGCCATTAGGTCTTCCAACTCAATTACCTCATCTTCAGCCTAGTTTATTTCTCCAATTGATCTATCCTTGACAGATTTATATGCATGATCTTGCACCAGATTCTCGTCATCCTCTAATTGGTCAGGGATCAACTTAACATTGTATAGCTTAATCACATCAACAGGAAGCCTAGAGTACCTTTTCTTCCTTGCTTCAAAATTATCTTTGATATTTGCCTAGTAATCCTCTAGGTCATCCTTGTGATGGTACTCTTTGGTGGCCTTCTTTTGCGCTTCTCTAGTGATATCAAATTTTTTCCTCTTGGAGTGGAAGGGGAAACCATAAGGAACCAATTCATCCCCTACTGCATGTGTCGATTGGATGGAAGGGCATACCTCAGCTATACCAATCTTCAAAGGGAAATCACCTCCAAACCCTGTCTTATGCTTTTCCTTTTTAACAATAGCATCGAAGTCACATATCTATCTTATAACCTCCAATAGCATAATGTGATCAGTAGGATATCTAGGCAACCTATATGGAGCAGTTTGACATCCGTCAATTCTGATGTAGGAGAAGGTGGGAAACTGAATGAACCAAACTCCATATTTCTTTATCAGCTCCTTTGCTCCATCGGACAATTTCACATGCTCTGTATTTTGAAGCATCCTAGTGATATACATTGTAAATGCATCATTTGCTCTTCTATAATCCTGGTGTCCTAGGTGCAATTCTAGATATATATCATAAACTATATCTTGTCCAAATGTTCCCTTTGGATTCAAACCCCTGTATGGGTAGAATCTAGCCAACACATACATCACATAGGAAGACATGGTGAAGTTCTTTGTTTCTAGAACATCCCTCATCTGTTTATCAATCACTGCACTGATGAGTCCTACCCAATGGTAATTGATGCCTTGTTCAATTTTGTTGATCACATGGACCATCCAGTTTTCCATCACTCCAGTACTCTTCAAACCAACCACTCTGCTCAACAGTGTGATCGCATTATATATGTCTGATCTAAATTTGACTCTATGTAATTGCTTGTGCAGTTTGAAAAAGTGAGATTTTGGTTTCTCCAACCAGGAATTAATCATCTGTTGGGCTTTGGTGGGCTCATTTTCATAGTAGGTTTTGGCTAAATCCATGTTCAAGGAACATACAGATGGCAAATCTGGCATGTCAAAAGCTTGGGCAATAGAAACGGGATTGAAGTTTGCCAAGACTCTCCCTTCGGTGCTAAGGACCTTCTGTGTGTCAAAATCATATTGTCGGGCACATTCTAGTATCAACTCCTAGCACTAGATTGCATGAGGGAATCCTGCCACATGGACCAATCCAAACTTCATCATCCCAATAGATCCTTCTAAGCTATTCTCGCATTGAATTCCTCATATCTCCATGCCCCTACATTGGTGTCAGAGACCTCAGACCATACAAAAGATATCTTATTGTCAGGTAACTGACTCTTGGTATCCAATCTCAATCTTTCTGCCTCTGAAATGGAAGACCCCTCTGTATCACCTTTAGACTTTCCTGCAACAGCTTTGCTTGATTTAGCCTGCATTCACAAAAGAACCCCTTAAGCACCCAATTATCATACATATGCTAATCAAAGGGTTAGCATAAAACCACATAAAGCAATTAAGATCCATCACAAATAGTCAATCCTTGAAAATCCAAAAAAATGAAGCAATCCGAGAAAATGAGGTAAACCGTGAAAATCCGGTCAGGGCGGAATTCAGAGAAATCTAACCCAGAAGGATTCATGTTGCCACGACATCATTCACCAAATGAATCGTTAGTATAGACTAAACGTTATGTGATTATCATGAAATTCATCCATTAGTAATAGGAAATCATCATTTAGCATTTACTCCATTACCCCTAACCTTGAAAATTGAAAAAGAAATGAAACCACGTAGGAAACCATAAAAATCCGGATAGGCCAAATTTCCATGGACCGCTCAAAACTCCAGAACTCATTATACTCTGCATATTTGATAGAAACCGGGAAAATCTGGGCGTGTAGAAATTTCGCAGACACCTCAGAAACCTGACGAATGTTAACACACGAACCATCGACTAAACGATCATGCAAAACCTCGCTATTTGGATTCCAATGGTCCTAAAATCGATCCTAATAAGCAAACTCGGAATGCACATGAATTTGAATTTCAAAAGACTTCCGAATGACTAATCCTCAAGCCAAAACAATGATGCCCTAAATCCAATAACCATACCCCCACCATGAAAACCACGGTAAGCTCAAAATTTCAAAAACTATCATTGAAATGATCAATCAAAGTGCACTGGGATTTCTCAAGGTATGAGCAAGTTTGAGCTCGAAACAAATATATAAATCGCGGTAACCCTACCAAACCTGGTAAATTTGGGCAAATGCACCAAAACCCTAAGCTTTACAAAATATAGCAATCCATGCATCTAAAAGGAAATATCCTACCCAGAATGCTCATCCATACTGACGTATCCAAGATTCAATTGGAAAACAAAAGCATGCATAGTGCGGGTTACAAAATTTGGTGGAGGGGCAAGTTGAACCCTAGCCTGATAAATACAAAATGATAAAACAAGCAAAGGCCGACCCATAATGACTATCAATTAACTTGAAAGATCAGATCAAAGTGCAAACAAAAGGAGGGGCCAGAAATGACTTACCATGGATTGGTCTAGATGAAGCTTGAACTCGAAGAAGTGACTATGAAACCGTGTGCCCTAGCGACAAAAAACTCAACTAGCGCTCAAGCAAATCACACACAAGTAGCTCGAATTCAGCAATCAAAACCTCAAATGAAGAATCTCAAACATCAAAGCATATAACAAGTAAATAATGAAATGAAAATGATTCTTAAAAACCTTTAAATCCATCCACACCTGCGCCTGAGCAAATGTTCTTCGAGCATTAATGAGTGACAAGACAAGCCAAGGAAATCCGGAAACCCGAGCCTAAAACAGAGTTCTAGAAAAAACCAAGCCAAACGAATAATCCAGATGAACAAAAATTTCACGGATATGGCAGAAACCAGGGTTTTAATGAAGTTCGAGAAAATTCGCTCAGGCCAGAAAATCCTGGATTCAAGTAGAAACTCGGATTTCAGAAAATTGAGCAAAAACGGACAACGAACCAAGACCCAGAAAAATCCGCTAGAGCTGGAAAATCCTGATCCAGGCCAAAACACGGACTTTGACTGAAACCTAAGTTCAACCAATTCAAGCCTCAAGGAAAGAACAAAGCTAGTAAGAACAACATCTCAAGACCTTAAAAAGACAAATCTCATAAAACCCAAGGCTCAAAAGACATCATGAAAAGAGGGTCCCACCTGGGTAAAGGTGTGTGCAAGTTACACAACAATCTCCTTCCACATATCATCGTCTTTAAATTCCTTACAATGGCACAAAAAATAACTATAGATATGATCCCGATCCATTTCATTATTGCACCATCTAAAGGACATCCCCCAATGTCAAGTGCCGAACCAAGAGGTTTACTATCCAATCCATCTTCCTATGTTGATCCATCAACACTCACTCAAACATCTATTTCACCCTCACTTCCTGCCACTCCTAGGGTTGAGATCCAAGACAAGGGTTGTGGAGAGTATTACATGATGACATCTTATTGTGTTAGCCATTTGATTCCTCCTAAGTCATATGGTTTACCTACAACAGGTAGGAGACAATCTATGGTCACTACACATGTTCCTCCCACAACAACTTTCCTTAAATGGGGAGAATTAAGCAAATAGGCTGTAAATATAGAAGATGTCACTTCCTGGTTGTATCGGGAAGATGATGAAGAACCTCTCTCACTTGTTCACATTCCTATAGATCTATATGGAAAGGGTTTCACAATCATACAGAGCAAGGGATATGATGGACAAAGTGGTTTAGGCTTAAACCAAGATGGGAGGATTCAACCAATATTTGTTTCTCAGTGGCCAAAAGGCGTGCAGCTAGGGTTTCAACCAATTCAGATTGGTGTTCCTAGTACCACATCACCCTTAATTGAGGAAGTAAGTGCTTCAGAAGATATTAAGACATCTCATGAACCATTGGACCAATATCATTGTGACTCCCTTAACTATAATGATTATGAGTGGGATTCCTATCCTCTACTTCTTCCATGGACCTTGACAAGTTATTTGGAGAACTTGACTTGATGTTAAGTTCCTCACCAAATCCATTGAATTCCTGTCCACCAAAGAAAATGACAAAAGAGGAATGGTTTAAACACTACTATTGGGAATCACTTGATCCTACCTCTTGGTAACCTAAGCCATCTGTTTTAGATAGTCAAACCTTGGCATTAGGCCCACCTATCAATCCACCTAGATCCAAACCTAAGAGCAAAAAGGACCTAGTACAAGAATTTTGTGACCACATGAATAATTCAATCTTTACCTTGACTATATTAAACTTTGATAACTCAGACGATGACATGCCTTAGTTTATCCCCAACTCATTTGACACCAATAAGACACAACTGCCTTACACTTTTGATAATGACGCACATAATTGTTGGAGTTCCTAGATTATGAGAACATACCTAATGGTGATCATAAGGGTTGGGTTTTACCATTGGACTTGGACAAAAAGCATACTTTGGGGAATCTATTCAACCCTCTAGCTGCAAAAATGAGAAAAAAGAATAAACAAGATAAAAAGGACGAGTCTCTAGGTGAAAACCAAAAGGAACCTTTAGACAATGAAAAGTAAAAAGAAAGGATGCATCCGAAGGTGAAAACCTCTCTGAGGCACCTAAGGATGGAGGTTTGAACATTCTCCCCATTGCACAAGAAAATTCACCATGTCGTGGAAGAATTACCGTGTAGAAGTCAACATAGGTACAAAAGAGAATCCCTGACTAGTTTATTTTGCAACATCATTGACAACAAAAGAGCTGCCAGAATTCCACAACTTCTTTGCACATAGATAGATAAATTTTTCCTGGTCCTATGTAGACATTACGTTAGTTGGATCTCAAACATGTTTTGCATCATTTTCCTTACAACCGAAAGAACCAAGGAAACGTAAATTGAGAAAAATGCACCCACAGATTGCTTTACTAGTCAAGGCAAAACTCAAGAAGCTGTTAGACATTGGTTTCATAAGATCAATCGACTATGACGATTGGATCTCCAATCTTGTACCAGTCACTAAACCAACTGGAGGCATCTGCATCTGCACTAATTTTAGAGATATCAAAAAGGCTTGCTTGAAGGATGACTTCCCTTTGCCTAACATAGACATGGTAGTTGACATGACAGCGGGATATGAGATGTTGTCCCTTATAGATGGATTTTTAGGATATAACTAGATCAGAATTGCAACTGAAGACCAACCTAAGATGGCTTTCACTTGTCCTTGGGGAAGGTATTGCTAGAATGTTATGCCCTTTGGACTCAAGAATGTTGGAGCAACCTATCAACGTGCCATGACCACCATCTTTCATGATCTAGTACACACTCTTATGGAAGATTATGTTGATGATCTTATTGTAAAATCCAAGACAAGGGAAAAACATTTATAGGTTTTAGACAAGATATTTCAAAGGTTGGAGAAGTATAAAGTGAGACTCAATCCAAAGAAATGTGTGTTTGGAGTCAAGTCAAGAAAGCTGCTAGGCTATATCATTTCCAGACGAGGCATTGAAGTGGATCCAGCTAAGGTGAAAGCAATCATAAACATGCCTCCACCCACTAATCTCAGTCAACTAAGGACACTACAAGGAAGACTGCAATCCATCATAACATTTATAGTGCAGTTAGCAGATAAGACACATCCTTTTCAACAACTACTTAAGAAAGGAATACCCTTTGCATGGATAGCTAGGTGTGGAGAGGCTTTTCAACTAATTAAAGAATATTTACTCACACCACCAGTCTTAATGCCACCTGTTGAAGGAAGACCATTGATTCTTTACATTACAACAACCCATTCATCACTCAGAGCATTGCTTGCATAGAATGACGATGAAGGTCATGAAAGGGCAGTCTATTATATCAATCAGACTTTGGTAGGTTATGAACTCAACTATAGTACTATTGAACGCTCTGTCTCATCGTAGTATTTTCACCCAAAACTGAGACATTACATGCTAAACCATCAAACAATGCTGATTGCTAAAATAGATCCTCTAAAATATCTTCTCAGCAAGGCAGCATTAACAAGACGACTGGCCAAGTGGGTTATGATACTTAGTGAGAATGATATACAGTATGTAGAAAGAAAATGCTATTAAAGGACGTGTAATTGCTAATCGCTAGCGATGCACCCATACGTGTATAGATCACCCATTAGCTGCAGACCTTCCATGAGTTCATTATTCACAATTGACACAAAACATAACATGGAAACTATACTTTTGATGGCTCACATACAAATCATGCTCATATTAGTATAATCGCTTATCACACCACAGGGTGATTCCATCCCTAAGTCATTCAAGATTGCATTCCCATGTACCAACAACATAGTAGAGTATGAGGCTCTAGTGAAAGGGTTACGCATGGCAGCCAAGTGGAAAATTAAGAACCTACAAGTATATGGTGATTCTCAACTGGTAATCAAACAGGTAAATGACCATTATGAGATTAAGGATGAGAAGCTCGCGAAATCCATGGATGATAGCTAATCCAGCACTTCAATAAAGTCGAATTTCATCAAATACCTCGTGTTTTAAATAGGGCAGCAAACGCTATGGCTACAATTGCATCACTTCTTGACATTCCTAACAACGTGCCTAAGTTTGAGTTCTTGGTGGAACAGCTTTTGGTTCCAGCCTACGATATCCCAGATTTTGAAATGGTGTGTGACATTGTTGGTCCCGACTCTTTGGTACAAAGATATGACTACCTTCATGTCGTAAGTCAGCCCACGGCCTATCAAACAATCAACATAGGACACCGCAAGTCACCAAAATACACCATCGCCGAGACACCCTATATATACATGCCTTTTTATAATACCCTAATGATGTTCCTGATTCTACTTCAAAGCACAAGCAACCTTGTGTGGGGTACATGAGGGTATATGTGGATCCCATTCTAGCAGTCCTACCTTAGCTAAAAATATTATGAGACTGGGTTACTATTGGCCTACCATGGAAAATGACTCATATGTCCTTTGTCAATAAATTTCATCAATGTTAGGTACATGGATATTTGATACATGCACCAATGTAGGAGCTTCATCCCATAACGTCACCATGGCTCTTTGCCCAATGGGTAATCAATCTCATAGGTAAGATACATCCCACATCATCTAATAATGGACACAAATTCATTATCACTACCACCGAAAGTATTTACTATGGGATTGAAGCCATTCCTATGACATACATTACTAGTACACAAATTTCTAAGTTTATCCTGAATTATATCATCTGACGGTATGGTGTCCCTTAGTCCATCATCACAGATAATGGCCGCCCATTTAAAAATTAATAAGTTCACCGTCTTTGTGAGGAATTTCATATTTAACATCACTTTTCCACCATTACTCACCCATAAGGTAACAAACCAGAGCATCTAACAAAACCATCATTAGAATCCTCAAGAAGACTCACAATGATGCTAATGTGGATCTGCATTTACGCTTAACTTTGCCTTGGCGGGGCTTATCGCACAAGTATCTATACTCCACCGGTGCTACTCCCTAATTCACTAGTATTTGGTTTGAAGCTATTCCTTCTATTGAGATCGAGATTCCTTCCCTAAGGGTATCCTTAAAAGGCCACATTGATGATGAAGAGTACCGAGTATCGAGACTCTATGAGCTAGAATTCTTGGATGAGCGAAGACAGAAGGCACTAGACCATCTCCAAGCATATCAGAATCACCTTCATTGTAGCTATAACAAGAAGGTCTTGAACAAAAACTTTGACATTGGTGACTTGGTTTTAATGGAGAACCCAAAGAATCAAGCAGAAAGAGACAAACTAGGAAAGTTCAAACCAAACTGGTTAGGACCTTATATTGTTATAGAAGCTTTTGGATCAAAAAGTATCAACTTCTGCTCCTAAAGGGGAAAGCATTGTCCTTACAATCAATAGTCTCAGATGAAGAATTTCACGACAGCTTCTGGGAACCTTTGTCTTAATTAGCAGAAAATACAAAAAAATCATAAAATCATAAAATCGTTACCAAGGTGAAAACCTGGCAAACAGGCGTCTTGGTAACACCAAAAAAAAAAAAAAGATTTAATCAAGAAAATAGTAAAGACAAATTATTCGTCCAATAGTGAAAACCACTTCGGTGGCGCTTTGGATAGGTACCATGGTGAAAACCTGGCAAACAGGCGCCATGTGTACTCAACCCTGCTCCTTTGTCTACTGTTATTCTAATCTACCTACCTCAGACATAGTCCCACTGCATATACCTACTCATCCCCACATTATCCTCTATCTTCATATCCATCACTTGTATATACCCATTCATAATAAGTGGTAGTCTTTCCCATAACTTGGAATGATTGACATTGAGTGCATTTCATATCCCCCATTTTAACCTATTCATAATCAATTGGTCTTAGACTTGACTAGGGGCAAACACTTGACGTGTGTCATATTGATTCTTCCATTGGTTGTGTTGAAGACGTAAAACCATAGAAAAATCCACAAACATCACACAATATCCTGAGAAAATACAAAACATCAGAAAACTTCAAAAAGACAAAAAAATCAAAACATATAAAAAATCCAAAAAAAAAGAGTTAGAGTCAGTCGCACTTATCATTCTTTGTCATTTTTCAAACTACATGTCTCAGGACCGGACATAGTAAGGCCATTCGCTATCGTCTCCGAGGCATTAGGTCAGTCCGCTTAGGTTTTCTATATAAAATCATGCTTCAATTATATGTCTATATGATACAATATTGGTCATGCCAAACTTATGAGGTTCTCGTGATGTATAACATAGGAAAAGCTATCAATGGATGACCCTCATACACACTAGGTCGTAAGACATTATGGTTCATCATATTCACTTTCACACACGCCTTCTATTTGTAGTCAGCCTGTTAGTCAAAGTCAAGTCCAACTATGAGGTCTCTGCGTGTACAACGTAGGCAAGGCACATCACACGATGAGCCCCCGAGGCCACACTAGGTCAGTCCTTTAGGGTTTGTCGTCACACACGGTCAATTGTCAACACGTCATATCAAGTCATGCATCAATCTGGTGAACAAGTTAGCAATGTATCTAAGTCAAATCACACAACTTTCCAAATGAAACAATTAGCACAAATCAACCTATGTCTACTATAGGATGTGTCCTTCCTAGAAACATGCATCATCAAAGCAATCAACCTGGTCTTATTTAGATGAGTCCTTTCCCTAACATCGACATTTAAAAATCTATGTCTTATAGGATGATCCTTTCTCGCGATACAATTGATATACAACAATCAAACGTAACCTTTACACAGTTATCACATCAACAACATATGACTCCGTCAGTTCATATTTATACATGTCTTTTCTCGAAACCGTGCTTGTCATGCCTATACAGATAGTCACAATATTGAAACTAGATCACGCCTATCCAAGAGATGTGTATTTCCCATTATCGACCTATCATTCAATCCTTCTATCAATCAACACGAATCAAAACAAACGTATCAAGTTTGGAAAAATACTTCATTGATTTTTGACTTTATGGTTATATCTATCTTATCATTTATCTTGAATTGATGACTAGGAATTATATTACTAGCTTTCTCAAGGATGTCCCATGAAGGATTTAGACAAGCAACGATGTATCACAATTTTGTTTTCTTTGACTGCTATCTATCAACTGTCTTTAAATTTGATTTTGAGTCATGTTACTAGTTTCCTCAAGGATGTCCCATGAAGGATTTAGAGGAGCGATGATGTCTCATGACTTGTCTTTTCTTTTGTTTGTTGTATGTGGTTTGGCTTGACAAAAATATTGGAGCAACTTGTGTCCTTAGTATGATTTAACAACACTCCTTGTCTGCGACTGTCTGTTGTTAGCAAGTGGATGACCTTGCACACTTTGATCTATGTCATATCCTGGTGTTTGTCTCCATTTGTATTAGTCCTTCCCAATGATGATAAAGTGCAATTCCTTTTATGATATAGCAAAACATCGAAGATTCCTAATACTAAAATCCATCTCATTTCTTTTATTATTTCTCAATCTTTCTTTTCACATTAGCATTTCTTCTTTTCTACATCTTCACCACCCTTATCTATTTTCCTCTATCCTTTTTTTCTTTCATCTTCTAGTTCTCTCATCGATTTCGAGAGCACACTCATGTTCTTTGAACCTGCCTGTCCTCCCGAGGGGGCATACCATCACCTGTTTTACACTGGGGCATTACTGGGGCATATTTGTTATTGATTCTCTTTGACACAACACCAAAATGGCATTGTATCAAAGAGGGGCAAATGTAGACACCGAAATTGGTCTAAGCCTACGACTTCAATATTCATAATTCCTATTCTTCATGGTCATGATTAAACAATTCAATTATTTAATTAATCTATCTTCTCGCTATTCTTCTATCAATTATATAATATTAATATTTAATTAATTCACTTTTCTTTATTCGTCTCTGACAATTAAATAAATGTTTTTTACTTAATTATGTTACTAATTAACCTTATTATCTTTTCTTGTCAAATTAAATAAATTCTTATTTAATTTACTTTATCATATTTCAACTATAATTAAATAAATTCTTTATTTATTTAATTATTCATTTAAATCCCTTCATCACTTAATTAAATAAATCTTATGTATTTAATTATTCTTCAAATATCAAATCTTGAATTAAATGAATTATTTAATTCATGAATTCTATTTTAACGCATTCCTCTATATTTAGATAATTGTGTGAGTTATCTAAGTATTCACTTTTACTCAACTCAAAGATCTATGTCAAATCACTCAATTAACTCTTGATTTAATGTCTGAGCGGCGTTCTCAAGTAATCTCTTTGTCAAATCATTCAATCATCTAGTTCTAACTCATTTGTGTGTATATGCAAATTAATTAAATATTCCTATTTAATTAATTAAACCTTGTGCGTGCATTCGAACAGGAGTTTCTTTAATCCATATTCATCTTTGTCATGCAAAGATAATTCTTCTATTTTCGAATACCAAACTAGAAGATTAAATCATTTATTTAATCTTTAATTCTATTTCTAATTTGTATCACTCATGTCACTACTGATAGTTATCAGAATGCATGTCTAATCTGTCGATCTCAACTATTCATTATTCTTTCAATATTGGCCTATCGTTCGAATAATCAATTTTTTATAAATTGATCTATCATTCTTCATTCCAATCTCTCTCGAAAACTCGCAAAATCTTATGACTTTTGAGAGCACTTATCTTGAATCTTCGATGTTTTGCTAAATCACTATCTTAGGCTATACTTGCACGAACTCTTGAAAATATGAGGGCAATTATACTACAATAGCAAAATGGAGAAGGGCAATCGAGATGAATCATGGAAATACATAGCAATTTGGTGAGATTGTTTCAGTTTGTTCACGTTTTTACTTTCCTTTGTTCTTTGTTGCTTAACATTAGATTGCATTTAGATTTATATTGCATTGTTTGCTCTTGATCTTGTCTTGTGCATTTTCTAGACGTTATAGTTAGACATAGTCACACTCAGAAACAAGATAGTCATTTGAACGTCAACATTCAGACCATGAACCGACCAGACATACATAGTCCAATTCGTCATCAAGTCAAACATCAATCAAATTGCCAAAAATAATGTCGACCTAGCCACTTTATGGTCCCCTTCAAGATGTGTCCTTGAAATTGGACCCCATCAAAATGTCATTTTCCTTTTCAGGATGTGTCTTTCCTAACAACAGGCATCGTCACATATTCATTGTCCTTTTTAGGATGTGTCTTTCCTGACGACAAGCTCCATCACATTGTCATTGACCTTTTCAGGATGTGTCCTTCCTGATGATAGGAACCTTCAAATCATCACTTGTCAAACTATCCAAAATGTTAGACTATCAAATTATCAAATTGTCAAACCATCAAGCAATCAATGTTCGACAAACAAATACCGGCAAACATATTGAATGGTTGTTGACTTTTTTTGGTCTATTTTGTGTTATCTTTTTATCGTTTTGTCTCTTGATCATGTTACTAGCTACCTCAAGGAGGTCCCATGAAGGATTTAGAGGTGTGATGATGTCTCATGACTTTTTTTTCCTTGATTGTTGTCTTTGGTGTGTCTTGACAAAAAGATAGGGGCAACTTGGCCCTTAGTATGAGTTAGGACATTCCTTGTTTGTGATTGCCTATTTTTAGCAAGTGGATGACCTTGCATACCTTGGTCTATATCATATCATGGTGTATGTTATCCATTTGTCAAATTTTACCACCCAATGATGATTATGCAACACCTATGATGTTATTTGGAGAAATATTGAAGTATTCATTTTTCATCCTAACATCCATGTCTTCCACACTAACATTTCTTCTATTCCTTCATCCTCTAATCATCTCCTCCATTTCGAGAGCACACTTGCGCTCTTTGAACCCGCCTATTCTCTTGAGGGGGCATACCACTACCTCCTCATCATCCTTCCTCTCCCTACTTTCACATTGGGACATATTTTTGACTTGTTTTCTCTGACACAATGTGATAAACTACATTATGTCAAAGAGGGGAAAAATGTAGAGACACAAAAATGACCTAGACCCTTGAGCTGCATTTTCTATTATGACCACGTTTCTCTCTCACATAATTCAATTATTTAATCGCATCCTAAGGTCATAATTACTCCTCTAGGATTATTTAAATAAATAAATTGCATTTATTTGTTTAAATACGTCACTAATCAATCCATATTCCCTCTAATTATTTAATAACATGACCATTTATCCTTCAATTAAATAAATTTATTTATTTAACCCACTTTCCATCCCACCAAATAAATAATTAAAACAATTATTTATTGTCTTTTGTCTCATTCCCATTTATGAATTAAACTATTATTTAATTCATAAGTCAACATTCCTCCATAAATTAAATAATTTCTAATATTCCAACTACCTATTTTTCTCCACCATTGATTTGATTATCTCCAGTTAAATCTCAACCCTTCATTTCAAGGCTTGCCCTAACTTTGACCTAATGTTTCCCTAACCCTAATCCTCCTTATCACATTGATTCTTGGCCTTTGATCTTAGGGATTCACCAACTTTTAATCCTAGCCATCCATTCTCAGTTTGGCATTCTTTAAAAGGCCCTCTTTCAAGTCATTTTAGACAAGTTACACATAACATGTTTGAGAGCTTTTGAGTACTTGAGCATACACATTACTTCAATATTTTGCTTGTCTTTGGCATAAGGTTATAGTTGCATTTCAATTTTGAGGGAATATTTACAAGTTTTCAGTAAGATGGAGAAGGCCAATGGAGGTCAACCAATGGAAGCTTGAAGACTAGGTGATGTTGTTTCACTATTTTTATATTTCTTGCTTTCCATTGTGCTCTATTATGGATTGGGATTTATTTTGTTGTCACTTGCAATTAAGCTGAAAATTTTCCTAATTACAATAATAAGCTTTGAATGACCATAATTGAAATATTATTAAACCCTTCAAAATCAATGTTATTTTCAAATAAAATAGCATAACACTATAATAATGTCTCGTGTGGATTTAAAACTCTGATACCATTTCCTCTCCAACCCCTTCATGCAACACCTCGATATTGTGAATGGTGATCCTAGACATGCACAAACACATTATTAGTCCAATATGCAAGTTAGAAACAACATTCCCCATAAGATTCATTTGAAATATCAAGAACAAGAAATAAATGAAGAACATGAATAAAAACTATCTAATCTTGCTCAAAATAAACAAACTCTCAATCCCATGGGGGAATTGGTGTCATTTTGATGTGGAAAATGGCCCTTTCCCAATTCCTTGCAAGCTTGATGATCAATGGTGAAGATTTTATGCTCCTTGATGAAATTTCTCCATAACCTAGCTATGAAATCATGAAAATGGATGAAGATGGATGAACTTTGCTCAAAAACTTGAAGATAATTCAAATGCATAAACTTCTGGATGAAAATTCCTAAGATTTTGGATCCAAATGAGCATGGTGATCTTACATGGATTGTGGATCCTCAAATACAATAGAGGAGGCCTCTATTTATAACAAAGAAGGATGGGGGATTGAAGAATAGGATGAATGTGGGATTTAAAGATGGACCAATGGCATTGTGTCACTTGTCAAGATGCTAATGGAAGGAGGTTGAGCACATTTTGATCAATGTGCATGCATTTGAAATTTGAAAGAAGTGACATGTTTAGGGGGGGTGTAAGAAGAGTTAAATGCCACTTGGCTCAAGGCAAAGGACATGTAAGAGGCTTTTAATGCCTTGTTGGAGAGGACAAGTACTTTTGGAGGGACTTTTTGAATTTGAGGAATATTCCATCTTTGATGTCTTTTTTGAATGAAAATGGAGATTTAATAAATCAAATAAATTGATTTATTGTGCAAGTTGCAAAATCTAGAGGATTTGAGTGATTAAGATTAGGATTAATCAAGATTTGATTAATTTTGATGAAGATTAGCTAATTTGACAATTTGATTTAGATTTTAGGATTTAAATAAATCAAAATGAGAGGAATAATGATTTTAGATTTAATTAAATAAAGTTTGATTTATTTAATTAAAGAGAATGGTGTTAGTTTTAAATCAAATAAAGATAAATTTATTTAATTTAAATGAGATGAGTTTAGTGATTAATTAAATAAAATGAATTATTTAATTAAAAGAGGGACTATAGGATTAATTTTAAAAAATGATTTATTTAATTAATAGGAGATGATGACTTAATTAGATAAAATTGATTTATTTAATTAAGAGATGAAATGTGAAGAATTTAATTAAATAAAGATTATTTAATTAAATGACTAACAAAGGAGATGATTCAGGATGAACTAGTGTTAGTAATCAGGATTAGGTGTATAGGATCAATCAGTACATTTTATGTGTCTATAATTACCATTCTCTAACTCAATTGCACCTATGAGAACCCTAGGCAATGTTTCATTCCCTAGTTGGATTCTTGGAAGCTAAGACAAACTTGCATCTAAAAGTCCTCTCTCCAAGTCATTTGTACCTATTAGAACCTTAGTTGATATTTTATGGAGTAATTGCTATGCTTGAAAACCATTTATTGGTAACTCAGTCACTAGCTCTGGATTTAGATCCTTGGACAACTCTATATCTCTTGAATCCCTATCCAACTCATTTGCACCAGTGGGGCCCTTAGTTGAAGATTTCTTAATCAATTCATCTAATTTAGGGTCATTCATGGATACCACATCAGCCACAGACTTCAAATTTGAAACCTTGGACAAGAGCTTTAAGTGACTAGGTAGACTATTTTTCTAAGTTTTTGAAACTCCAAAATCAGCAAAAAAATAAACTTGCTTAGTTTTTGAAACCTCCATATTAGCAGCAACTCTACCACTATTCTCAACATTTGAGGCCTCAATTGGTTATTCGAATTTCAAACTCAACCTCAAATTTAGGGGCAACTTCTTCATCAATGTTACCCTCAATGATGCATGAGCCATCCCAAAAATACATAACCCTCATACCCTATCCTCCTTGCCTCAAGTAATTTTACTCTTCCTTCCTCACTTAGATGCCCCCCTTCCTAAGGCTAAGAAACCATATTTATTTCCTTTTTTTCATTTCATTTGAGCTCTCTACAAAATCACATATTTTTTAGGAAGTGGTAAGTATAGCTAAAATTTAAATCTTTGGTTGTACCAAAATAAGCCATCACACTATTTGATCGTATCATAGGTTAAAATGATTTTTGAATTGCATTTGTCTGAAATTTTCTTACCTCTTGTCTGTGCTTCCACATTTTTATGTAAACATGAGATGACATCTCTCTAAGGCATTTTGGCAACCAACTCACGACTTGTCTTTGCTTCCATCCCTTGAATGCAAGTCTGCACATTGCATTTCCTTAAGAATTTCTAACACCTTATCAACACATCCTCCTTTGTATGCATTTTCTGTAGACATGGCATGAGATGGCATCTCTTTGAGGGGATTTTCCAAAAAGTTAACTTGCATTGTCCATACTTCACCATTTACATGCATGTTTACCAGATCACTTTCAACAAATCCATTTTTTGAATATCCTGCAAGTATTGCTACCATGGGAGATGAGATCTCTTTGAAACATTATGTTAAATGATTCATTTTCTATTCTAAAGCTCCCATATTTCACAGCTGGGAGGATACTAGCAAAGGTTGTTTCAACAAACCAATTTTGTGCAACTTCTAGCAATCATCGCATTCCATTGGATGACATCTCTTTGAGGCATGCCGCTCACAGTTCATGCGCCCATCCTAGGGAGGATGTGGGTAAGGTTGTGGAGGTTAGCTTTAAACCCTAGCCACTTGCATTCGCTTGAAATTTTTGATGGCTTTCAACAAATCCATATTGCACATATCCAGGGGATTTACAACTACAATCATGGCGCACTAGGTGACCACATTTTTGTGAGGCATTTTGTCAAAAAAATTCACAGCAATGTACAAAGTGTCGAATTTCTCTTTGTGGCATTTGTCCTTGATGTCAAAACATTGTCAAAATGGTTTGGTTGTTATTGGCATTCTAGTTGGCATCATTTGATTCTCATATATTTGACATTGTGTTCTCATAGTTTTGATTTGCTTCGTTGTCATTGGCATCATTGTTCAGTTTGCACATGGTTGTTACATATTCAATTTTATGACATTCAATTGTTTTGGACAGTGCAGTTGATTTAGTTTATATAATTGTACTAATAATTTAGACTTGTGTGTAGCACTTGGAGCATTGATCACATTTGCATACATACTCAGGCATATACTTTGGCAAGGTATACATTTGCATGTTCAGGTTGATTATGCATATTTCTATTACATATCTCATGGCATTTTTGACTTGGAAATATCATTATGTCAATGTTTACTACATGGGCATTATAAGGTGACTTTAATGATCAATGTTGAAATTTTCATAAAAATATTGTATGGTCATTTAGTGTGACTTATATTATAAGCCTAAGTTGATTTCTTGCAAATCAGGCTATATGTTTATTTGGTCGAGATCCTCCACATTTTGCATATGATATTGCATCATCATTTGTCTAATCACTTTGCATGGCAATGACCTTGTAAAACAACATGGTTTCGGGATTTTTATATGCATAATGTTTTCGTTGCATGGTCAGCATTTGCAATGTGCTAAAGCACGTGTGGTAATCGGGTTTCTTTGTGGGACAACTTAAGTCGTTATGAATTTTTCTTAAGGTATATGATAATGACTTTGGTATCAGGCTTATATGTTTTCATGTTTTGAGGCATATAATGGAAAGGCATTGATTGTTTGTAACCTCATTTGATATAGTTTGGGTCAGGCATACTATATTGCAATGGTTTTAATGTTAATGTTTCAAGTGAAGGCCATTACATGGCTATTGGATATCATTTTATCGGTGATCACATCCTTACTTTTTGACAACATATTATATTTCATATCACTCATATGTGTCGGCCATATTACACTGAGTATGCTTCATTTATTGGGCTTATCATTGTTTTCACCGAGCATATATTACACCATCGGGATTACCATGTTATTATTTGTATCGGCCACATCACATTACACTTACAAGGAAGTTGACTTTGCATTGTCACAGCAGTAACATTTGTTGTCAAGTTCTATCGATAGCCATCATTATGTTTTGTTAATCATGATGTCAGACTTCAAGTGATTATTGTTATTTGATTAGAATCCTTTCGAATTTCAAACATTATCAAAAAGTGAAAAGGAATTCAATAGTATTTACTTCGAAAGGAGTTAGGGAAAAGTCATTATGTTTTTTTTTTATCCGAAGAGGTATCACAACACCGCCATAGAGAATATGAAGCTACAGTTTACAGCTAGTTTTTGAGCTGAAAGATAGATGAGCTTTAGTGAGACCATTATGAAGGTTTTACGTAGTCAGTTGGTAATGTTTTGACCGCCATGACAAGTATTTGGTTTTTAATCTGGAAAATCTTGCATTAGTTTTAAGCAACTAATTTTGTGGTTAAGAAACTTGTTGAAGATTAGTAAATTTGTTGAAGATTAGTTTCAGTTTTCATTAACCCGAGTTTATACTCAAAGGTTTCATTATTACAATGGAATTCTTCAAAATTTCATTGCTTATTACTCAAACCCATTATGGGTATCATTATTTAACTACATTATTTACCATTTTATCAAAACCCTAGTTATTGTGGATACGAGTTTTTGAGAAAGATAACTATTTTATGTTCATTGTATAAATATATGGCTCAAAGCTATGACTCGTGAAGAGAAGAGAAGAGAAGAGAAGAGAATAGAAGAAAAGAGAAGAGAAGAGGAGATATAAAACCAAATAGAGTATTGTTGAAAAATGGACAAGGGTTTATTATTGTGATATCATTTTGTATTTAAAAGAGAAAAGGGGGTTTATTACTATGATATCATTTTTTATTTAAAAGAGAAAAGAGGGTTTATATTGTATATGTCTCTGGTTTTATTACAGAGATTACATTAAGTTTTTCAGTGAGAGTATTTGTATTGTCATATGCAAATATATTTTGTAGTGGGCATTATTGAAAATATTATTCTTGTATACTATTGTGATTTTGTGACTGCAAATGATCAATGCAGTTATAAGGTCCCAATAGGCTGCATTATCATGAGATTTTGTTTCAAAAAGAAGTTGGTGCTTCTAACTTGAAGTGGGTGCTTCAGTTTGTTATTGGAGTTGGTGCTCCACATTGTTACTAATTTGGTCCTTTGAAAAACATTGTAATAAGTTTGGAATTAAGCCTGTAAGGAATTTTGGAGTGGTTTTTCTACCCCAAGAGGGTTTTCCAGTCAGTAAATTTTTGTGTCTCTCTTTTGTGTGGTTTTTTCCTATCTTGCATAATCTTTCTTTCAGTCATTTATGTTGAGTTGGTTCATGCAATGCTCTGATACTTTATCATTGTTCAAATTTTCCTAAAAGTTCAAGGTTCAATTGTTAATGTGCAAAGTTTGAATGTTAAATTTTGTCATCAAAAAGTTTGGTATACTTGCAAAAGAAAGCATCAAAAATTTGTTCATTCAATATTATATGAACAATATACACCATGATTTAACATGAGTTGTTAGGTATTCATGTTGTATTTGATTAAGTCATTATTCCAATCATTCAAAGTTCAATTTTTACATCGCATATATAAAGTCACATTTTGTACAAGATCAAAAAGATTTTAAATCTCATTTCACATCATAAAAATATTTAAAATATATTACTCTGATTCACCCCCTCCCTCTCAGAGTAATTCCACTTCCAACAAGTGGTATCAAAGCGTAGGGTCCTACATTAGGTTTTATCACCTAGGATTGATTCCAGTCTTGGAAGTTTGTCGTTATGGCACATGCACCTGAAGGTTCATCTATTACAAGAGCTCCTCTATTTGATGGCACTGAGTATGTGTTTTGGAAAATCAGAACGTAAACATATCTGATTTCTTTAGATCTTAATTTCTAGAACTTAATGTGTAGTAAATATGTTGTACCTGATACCATACCTACAGATCATGATGATAAAAGAAAATATGAAATGAATGAAAGAGCTAAACATGCATTATTGTGTGGTCTACTAAAAGATGTATTTTATTGCAAGATTTTTTGGATTAGATTGTTTCAAAAAATTTGCATCAACATTTTGAATCACACTCTGTGATTCATCATTAGGATAGAAGAGAGCATAGGAATAAAATGAAAGTTGCTGACCAAGAAGGAATAAAAAGGAGAGAGGAGGGAGGGGGACGGTGGTACAAGATTCAAGGTGGAAGGAAGGACAACAATCCAAATAGTGGAAAACAAGGAAGGGAAAAATTAGAAACCAACTAATAGAAAAAACTAAATAAATGAAAGCCAATAAAACAAGCTTTAAAGACAAGAAAAGAACAAACAGCCAAAACAAAAAGGCTTAGAAGGACAATAAAATAAACTAGGAAAGCATAAATAAGTAAATAAGAAGAAGAAACAAAAAGACAAATAGAATAAAAAACCAAATATATATATATATGCAATTAACTATAAATAAATATTTCTACCTATAAGAAATACATAATAGATATATATATGTATATATAATCACTAAATTAAAGGACAAAACAATTAAATATATAAATATATATCTAGATAAACAATTATGTCTATATATATAAACATATCTAAACAAATAAACATATATATTTATATAAACAAATAAATATAAAACCATATAAATATATATAAAATATATATATATAAAACCTAGAATTAAGTTAGAAATCACTAAATATAAAATACAAAATAATTAAATATAAAAATATAATTATTTAAAGAAATAAAATATATATGGGAAAATAGAGATGATATGTTTAGTGCTTAAATTGTTTCATAAACATGTAAAAATATCTAAAAACATTTGCATACACAATATCAAGATGTGCATATATAGAGTAAATGAATAAATATAGAAATGCAATGATGCAAAATGAGTGATAAGCTTGAGAAAGTTTGAAATAAATAAATATGTTGAGTGGAATGACAATGAAGGAATTAAATAAATATAGAGGAATGGGAATGAAGAATAAAGAAATAAATGTAAGTGGAGCAGGAGAGGAACAGTGGAAGGAAGAAAGGAAGGAGGGAAGGCATGGAAGGTAGCTAAGACAATGTGATGCTAGTGGAAGATGAGTATCAACTCCGGGCTGATTTGGAGGTGCATTTGTGTCTACTGCTCAAGCATTCATGCTCTTTTGATTTTTATGTGAGTTTATCAGTTAACATAAGTACATGAAACACACAATCTTTTATAGATATTGAATAATAGATGCTGAGCCCATGCCTGATAGGTGGATAAATATTTTCAGTTGGAGAAGGGCTCCGCGCCACCAAGGCCTTTTGTGTCTCTCTTCCTTTTGTTAATGGTATTTCCCAAAAAATCTCTAAGATCCTTCACAAAAAAGGCCTTCGTTGTGCTTTTAGACCCTTCTCAACCTTGAGAAAGAACATCCCTTCTCTCAAAGACACCAAGGACATCCTTCTTGATTAATGTTTCTATAAGATTGTGTGTTCATGTAGCACTCCTTACATCAGTGAAACTAGTCGCTCCTTTTGCACCAGAATCAAAGAGCATAGTGCCGACATTAGACACGAACACACCTCCAAATTATCCCTGGTTGACCACTCATCTTCCACTAAGCATCAAATTTGTCTTGAAAACGCCCAAATCTTGTCTAGAGAAGATAATTTCTTTAAGAGAAAGCTTAAAGAAGCCATTGAAATCTTCCATCATCCTCAAAACCTCAATCGTGATGAGGGATGGAGTCTCAGTTTATCTTGGCACCCATTGCTTTCCAACTTGAGAACCTCGCATGGTCCTTCTCTCCTATAGTCTATGTTACCCTCTCCCACCCCTATTGGCTCCCTTGTCATCTTCTTTCTTCTTGCTTCCATTTTGAACTTTTCATTTTCTCTTTGTTCTTAATTCTTGGTTCTTTTATATATTTATTTGGTTATTGTTTAGTCATTTATATTAATATATTTGTTTATTTTTAAATATATAAACCTATGTTTACATTTTCACATGTTGATACGTTGATATGTTTATTTGTTTATATATATATGTGTGTGTGTGTGTGTGTGTGTGTGTGTGTGTGTGTGTGTGTATGTGTGTATATATATATTTGTTTAGATATTTTTATGCTATAATTGTTCATGTATATATAAAATATATGTTTATATAAAAATATATATTTATATGTTTATATAAGAATATATATGTTTTTTACATATATATTTTATTTCTTTAAATAATTATATTTTTATATTTAATTATTTTGTATTTTATATTTAGTGATTTCTAACTTAATTCTAGATTTTTTATATATATTTTTATATATTTATATGGTTTTATACTTATTTGTTTATATAAATATATATGTTTATTTGTTCATTCATATAAAATTGTATACCTATATATATATATAGATGTTTATTTGTTTAGATATGTTTATATATATAGACATAATTGTCTATCTAGATATATATTTATATATTTAATTGTTTTGTCCTTTAATTGAGTGATTATATATATATATATATATTATGTATTTCTTATAGGTAGAAATATTTATTTATAGTTAATTGTATATATATATTTGATTTTTTATTCTATTTGTCTTTTTGTTTCTTCTTATTTACTTATGCTTTCCTAGTTTATTTTATTGTCCTTCTAAGCCTTTTTGTTTTGGTTGTTTGTTATTTGCTTGTCTTTAAAGCTTGTTTTATTAGCTTTCATTTATTTAGTTTTTTCTATTAGTTGGTTTCTTATTTTTCCCTTCCTTGTTTTCCACTCTTTGGCTTGTTGTCCTTCCTTCCACCTTGAATCTTGTGCCACCCTCCCCCCTCCCTCCTCTTTCC
This sequence comes from Sequoia sempervirens, assembly GCA_007258455.2. NCBI lineage: Eukaryota > Viridiplantae > Streptophyta > Pinopsida > Cupressales > Cupressaceae > Sequoia > Sequoia sempervirens. Next base: position 2,020 of record VDFB02220795.1, on the reverse strand, counting down.
TTTTTATTCCTTCTTGGTTTGCAACTTTCATTTTATTCCTATGCTCTCTTCTATCCTAATGATGAATCGCGGAGTGTGATTTGAAACGTTGATGAAATTTTTTTGACACAATCTAATCGAGAAACTCTTGCAATAATCTACATGAATTGTGGAAATCTATTATCACTAAAAGATGTATTTTTCAAATTCATGCATTGTAAATCTGCATATGAAATTTGGGAGAAGCTTGAAAATGTATATCAATAAAATGAAAAGGTTAAGCAATCCAAAATTCTTACTCTCAAGAATCAATTTTAGGAAATGAGAATGAAGGATGATGAAAAGATTGCTGATTATTTCTTAAGAATAGATGAAGTTTTCAATGCAAGAAGAGGTCTAGGTGAAACAATTGCAGAGTCTGATGTTGTTCAAAAAGCGATTAGAACTTTGCATCCTAAATTTGAGTCTAAAGTTTCTACTCTTGATGAAAAGAAACGTTTTGATTCACTTACCTTGGACAATTTACAAGGCATATTAACAACATATGAAATGAGGATAGGAAGCTCTGCTTCAACCTCTAAAGAGACTGCTTTTAAAGCAGAAAAGAAAGAAGACTTATACAGTGAATCAGAATTGTTTGATACCTTAGAAGCTCTTTTGGTAAGAAAGTTGACAAAGAAATATAAAGGAAAAATGGCATTCAAGTGTTTTAATTATGGCAAAGTTGGTCACTTTGTAGCTAAATGTCCTTATCCAGATCAAACCAATAATGATGAGAGAGTAGAAAAACAATTTAAGAAAAAATCATTTGATCCTAAAAAGAAGTTTAACTTCAAAAAGAAAAAGAGTCTCTTTACTAAGGAAGACTCAGATGTTGAGACAGATGACTCACTTGGTGATGAAGATGAAACTTTATTCATGGCTGAAGTTGATTCACAAAAGGTTTCAATTAAAGAATCAGATAATCAGTCTATTTTAGAAGATAATAAAGCAGATCTAAAAGGTGAAACTGCATTTATGGCCACAATGAATGAAATGGAACTACAAGAAAATAGAATTGTAGAGACTTCTGCTTCTAATAAAGAATTGAATGGTTTTGAGAATGAACTAAAAATTTCTCTTAGTAAAGTTCAAAATTTGAAGGACTTAGTATACCAGAAAATTTAGGTTGAGCAAGATACTGAGAATCTACTAGGTAAGATTATAATCATTGAAAAAGAAATTACTGATTTAAGACATCAAGTTGAAATTCTTAAGGTTACAAGGATGCAATTGGAATTCAAGGAAGAAAAGTGTTGTATCTTAGAAACTAAATTAAACAATCTTAGAAAGGAATTTGATAATTTTACAGATCTTTTGAATAAACAAAGGTCTTATAAAGACAAGTCAGATATGGGTTATATGATTGATTCAAGTGATTTTCTAGATGTAAATATAAGAGCTAAATATGGCAGATCTAGACAAGCTTCCTACAAGAAGAAAAATACTCTTTCTAAGACAACTATGCAAAACAAATTTAAGTTGATTTGGATGCCTAAAAGGAGCAATGTAGAACCGAAAGGTATCTTTAGTCAAACTGAATTACATGTTAAAGTTGAAAATACATGGATCTTAGATAGTGGTTGTTCTCATCATATGATAGGGGACAAAAGTATTTTTACTGAACTTGAATTTGGTGATTATGGTTTAGTATGGTTTGGTAACGATGATTACGTACAACTTATGGCAAAAGGCATAGTGGTTTTTTGGTAACAACATTTTCTTGCCAGATGTTTATTTTACAACACGTTTAAAACACAATATGTTAAGTGTGAAACAAATATGTGATCAGGATTTATGTATTCTTTTTGATGAGTGTGGGTGTCAGATTAAAAGGAAATCAGGAGAAATAGTTATTACTGGTTCAAGGACATAGGGAAATATCTATGAAGTGACTAGTGTAAAAGTGCTTAATTAGTTAAGGAGGAGTCTCTATGATCTTCCTCCTATTTCCTTTCACTAATCAATCTTTGTGATTGCAGGGTGTGTTTTGAAGTTTTAT
>VDFB02220793.1:0-10322 GCA_007258455.2 Sequoia sempervirens | reverse complement strand
CCTGTCACAAGAACAATATCATCCGTGCACCACAACACCTGCAAGGGAAACCCAATGGAGGAAATAGAACATTCCTCCCAACCATGTGGTACCCTAAGTTCCACCCCCTGTGCTAGGAGATAATATCAGGTCCACAATGATAAACAAACATGAAGAAAAAACATAACATTACATGGCTTGAAATTCACATCACAACATAACAATATCTAAATCACATAATTACAAACAAAGCTCCTAGAGGCAACAACATAGTAAAGGGTAACTCTACACAAGAGACCACATAACATGTATTAGGAAAATAGTGTCATCACATAGTTTATTATAGGTTATCCTAGTGAATATTCTTAGACTACCGGCCCTCATACCGAGTTACCCTGGCAATCTCTACCGATTCCCATCCCCTAAACAAACTCATGTGGAATCAAACTACAATTTGAGAAGACAAAGTAGACAATCATGCCATTCTAGGCCATCTCAACCTACCCTTAGTCTATATCGACACTAAGGTATAAGGCAAGGAAATCAAATTATCTGAATTATTTAATGATCACTACCCAACCCCTAATACATTTAATTAGGTTTTCACTGAATTATAAACTCCCAATAGGTTACCCTAGTTACCTCTTAGGGTTTCAAACCCTATTCAAAGCCACTCTCCCTAATAACATAACTCATTATCAATTACAAAGGATAACCATCATGCACATTAAACAAATCCATGAATAAACACATCTCAATCATGTCACAAGCCATTTAACATTCAAAATACCACCAAGGTAACAAATAAACTATGCATGGCTAAATCCCAAATTAAATCATTGCAATACAAGTTTCCTTTCCTAGCCTCTAGAAGATTTAAAACTCAATAACATTGAAGTACACTCTTTAATTATTAACAAATATATTATTACCCATCATATACAACTATCAAATCTTCATGAACTAAAAGTCACAATAGATAATTCATTGACATAATTAAATGTCTTATTTTTTTTATATTAACAAAATAAAACTATAATCATTCTTCATTGAGAATAATATAAATTCTTTACATTTATTAACCAAACATATAAGATCCATTCAATTCTTATATATATATATATATATATATATATATATCCACAATTATATTAAAACCAATTTTCAAAATTCAACTCTTAAAACAAATAAATTACAATACCTAAATAAAAAGGATCTCACATCCACATAACCCTATATGTGGCTCTAATAGTTTTCTTCAACTATAGTGTACGTGTCATGCAAAAGAAAGCTAACAGTTGAGCATGCAAAAGATTTTGAAGAATGAGATAGAACATGCAAGGCATAATTTCATAGCGAACTAAAAATAACTAGATAGAAGCTATTCTAATGAACCAAAAACATAATAATTGATTGCTAATAACAAGAATACCCCAGTAACAAGGACTAGATAAATATAAACAAGATTCAAGGATGAGGTAAGTAAAGGAGAACAGATGTCTCCAAGGCAACCCACGATCTGTTAACTAGGAGATGAAAAAAGAAGAGTAGCGTCGACATTACCAAGCAGAAACTCGCATGGAAAAGAATGATGGGATGATAAGAAGATAGGCTACACGCAAAACTGGAAAGGAAAAAGGATGGGAAAATGACAAGAAGTTTGGCTACATGAGCATAGGTATATGAGATGGACATGGCTCTTACATACCATCCTCTAAGATGGTTTTCTAAACAAAAGAAAAGATAAAATCTTGGTTTCAAGAGAGCTTGTGATTCAATCTGCTATGAAAATAATGCTACATGCACACAAATGTGGTATCATGGTTCTATTTCATGCAACCACCATTAAAAGTGATCTGTTACAAGCCAACAAGATGAAGGGTATTCTTTATAAAAAAAATCAATCTAGCATGTTCCAGGTGTCGGCTTAAAGGCAAGTACATGTTGACATTAAGTTTTAAGCAATTTCTTTAAGATCTAGGGATAAAAACACATCGACTAAGAGGTACAGATAGTTAATTCCCACAACAATCTAAAGTAATGAAAACTATCAAATTATAATCTGAGATACATAAATGAAAACAAACTATGAGATTCGGTTTCATCACTTACATGCATAACGTTTAAGTATAACAAAAGTAACATTCAAAGTAACAAAATCATATTTAACAGTAACAGATACCATGCACAAGAAGAATGAAGGTAAAGTGAAATAAAGTAGCATAATATCCATAAACAACTAAAACAACTATTAATCAAAAAAAAACTAAAACAAAGTGCAACAATTGAAGGGACACTACATGTGGTAGGTAAGTATTTGATTGGTTCCAATCAACAAACAAACATGTATCTAACACCAATAAGTTCATACTTACTAGCATACTTCAACCCTATGAAAAAATTGCTTGAAATAAATTGTTGTGATTCATGGATATCACAGAAAGGTCATGTGGGGCCTATGCAAACATTGAACCATACATTAAGCATGGAGCTAGGATCTAATCATGATGAGTCTATCCATTTATTATTCCTAGAAACCTAATCATAATTTGAGCGTGCCCATTTGAAGATTATGGAAATTTTGAACATATAATTTAAAATTTTGTTGTACTCATTGTTATCCATGAGACAATGTATTTTGAAGTGTTTTATCAAATAATTCATATGCCTTATCTATGATTTTAAATTATATGTAAATATAGGTCAAGAAATTTTCAAAACATAAGGAAGTTATATCATTGATACCTATGACTTCTTTCAAAATGGTAGATTGCAGCCCCTTTATTTGTACCTATGCTACACATTCAATCTCCTACAAATGTACAAATAAAAAGTATAATATATCAAGGTATAGATTCGTAAGATAACCAAAGATATTCCCAAAGAAGTGGTTTTTAAAAGTAAATTAAGCTTTATATAATATTCAAGCTAAGGATTTAGGAATTCGAGCATAGATCTAGTTTTATATCCTCTCCCCATAATATTGAAGTCTATAATTGTAGAGTAAATAAGAAGTAAATTTACTATTGCATATAAAAGTAAGTTTCTAAATTAATATACTTAAATATTAAAAAATATTCAAGATCTTTCTAAAACAAGATATATCTTGAGATTTAAAATATTTAAGATTTTTTTAAAACAAATTTCTTGAGATTTTTTACAAATAGTATGATCTTTTCAAACAAGATATCCCTTGAGATTCTTTATATAGATTTATTTAAGTAAATTTTTTCAATAAAAAATAACTATTATTCATTAAAATAAGATACAAAAATAATATTTTAAATTACTTCTCATAAATAAAAGATTTCTAAAATTAAAAAAATTAAGTATGAAAAAACTTTTTAAAATTTACTATTGCATATAAAAGTAAGTTTCTAAATTAATATACTTAAAATTAAAAAGAAATAATAAAATAGAAATAAAATGGTTTCTAAATAATCAAATATAAATAAATTTATTAAGGAATTAAAAATAATTATTATTTTTAAAATTCTAAATTAATTTATTTAAATTTATAACATTAGAAAATTAACAAAAAATAATTATCTAAAAATTTATAAAGGGGAAATAAGGAAAAAGAAAAATTAAAATAAATTAATTCTCCACCTAGTGAGATGACCCCTGCTGAAGGGAAAACTAATAAAAATCAAATATTAAGATTTGGGGTCCAAAAGTTGTGCAAGAAATAATTATAAAAGGCCCTCTATCCATTTCAAGGATTATTATGTTATTTTGGAAAATTTGAGAATTCTTTATTTTCAGCTATACATAATAGGTTCAGCTATTTTTGAGGACAAAAAAACCTTAGAAATTTGTATTTTGGATGAAAATCCAGTCCACATTGAGAGATGGATTCACCTAGGATCCATTATTGAGCTTATTTGTAGTTTTTTCAAGAAGTTGAAGGCTTCTAATAGTTAGGGTTTCAAGGAAGAAAAAATAATCAACTAGGGTTTCAAGATATAATGTAGATTCAAGGTAATATTATTTAGATCTAAGTGTTATTTGATAATATTTTCATCAATAAAGTTCAAGAAAGGATTTGCAGGTGGAGCTACCAGCTTTTGGAGGTGTTTTTGGTGATAAGAAACATATTTTGACATTCTAAATTTTATATTAGACTTCTATAAATTTATTATAGTCACAAATTAGAGGGTTTGATTGAAATATTTTATGGTTATAAGGGCATATCTTCATTCCACACCCTATTCCCCTCATTCTAGCGCATAACCAATTGGCATTTGAAGAGTTATGGGTCTATTTTAGCAAGAGTTTGTCTTCAAACTTTAGAAGAATAACTACAATTTTTTTTATCAATCACTCTATTGGGTTTGACTTTTTGTTGTTTTTTCTCTTGTGTTTGGTTAAATGCATCTATAGGAATTTTCTCTTCATTTTTGTCTAACTTCACTAATATCTCTTTTATATAATCAACATCATTAAATCTTATTATGCTTTCCAATAAATAGCAAAGAAAATTCTAGTCAATGCACCAACTAGAAATGAAATTTAAAGGTTGTTTGTTGCCTCCATAAAATATCTATAGTTTTTTTATTATCCTAATATTGAGTAATCATGCAAACTTAATATAAGCAAATTCCATTCCAAACATTTAGAGGAGCTAAGTTAGGAATCCTCCACTCTTTTGACTCTCTATGACTTGAATCCTCGATTTGGTTGGTCCCCCGAGTGATCCTAATAATATTGGTTTACGCTTTTGGCCAAACTAACATCGAACTCCATTTTTCTAACCAATTCACTTTCAAGGACCTATAGTAGCTAAACTATGAGGAATTTGAAGATGATGCAAACTAGTTATTTGTGAATTTTGTCTATAGATTCTAAATTTTTTTTTTTTTCAATTTTTTGGAATCTGATTTAACCCTCTTTTTCCATCTCCTTTGAAAACTAGAGATTTTTCTCAATAAACACCATTTTTAAGGAGTGATGCCATCAGATACAACATGTCTCCTTTTTTCCATGAAGGATAAAATTTTAATTTTTTCAAATTTAGATTTGTAACTATGATATCTAGTGCTTTCATTTGTTTTCATATTGTTTTATTGAATATTTTTTCCTTAATCAAGTTTCGAAGTCAAACCAATTACAATTCAGACATAGGCGAACTGTATACAATATAATATTTTATGTAAGTATCAAAAATTCAATTTTTCTCTGGTTGGATCAAGGACTTCAACATCTAGTGCAATCGGATATTTTCAAATTTTTGATAATCAGCTTTTTTTCCACGTAGAACAAAGAACCTGGATTTTGTGAAAACCTACATTCACAAGAAATAAAATAATAATAATAATATTAAAATTAAATTTATTTAAAATTATACTTTAGGGAAGCTTATAATAAGGACTACATACTTTACAAAAATAAATTTTAAATAAATTCATTTGATCCCACTGAAAAGAAAAATCAAAAAGTGGCTTTTTATTATCATTTGATAGGGTGTAAAGGAGACTTTGTTATAGGTATGGTTTAAAACTAGCGGGTTCTATCCAATGGGGCTTGATCTAAGGTGGTTCAATCAAAACCTCTTCAATTGGAATCATTTAATGGAATTTTCAAGGCTTAAAACATTATATTTCTAAAAGTATGTGGATTTCTCGTGCCAGTAATAGAACTCCCAAAAAATTGTAAACTAGTATTGTGGGATCACCCCTCTCTTACATTTTTGGTGAACCACATAAAGAGTGCTCCACCCATTTGTCTATGTTGGAATTTTCCCTGCACTCTTTTGATTACTGTTGTAACCTAAGTGTTGTGAGTTTATGAGCATCACAACCTAGTCTACAACTTTTGGGTATATTGTCAAGAGAAGTGTGCAACACCTACTGATAGAGAAGGTGAAGGTCACTTCTAGTTTCACCCCAATTTTTTCCATTGGTTTAGCTAATGAGTTTACCACTGGTTTTACTACAAGCTATGCTGATGAGATGGCCTTCATGGAAGAGACCACTCGTGTGCCTTCCCCTCTAGCATCCCCTATGGCTTCATTTGTAGACAAGGATTATGTTGTGTGTATTCTTGTGAAAAACCTTATGAAATTAGATAATAGATTACTAGACCTTATAAATAACTTAGAGAAAGCACCAAATAGGGTGAGAGCCACTAGGCTTGCAAGCAAGGTGAGACAATTGCTATGGAAAGATAAAAATGAATAGAATTTCTATGAGGCCTCGCCAATCTAACTGAAGCTTATGTTCCTTCGTATAGGCATAGATTGGGTACCACCCGAGGAGAAGTGTTCAATTCCTATGAAAGACAATTAGGTGTCTTGATACCCACTACATCTATATTCATGGCTGAAATAGGGCCCTCGATCAGTGTCTCTTATGCTCCTCAAGGGACTCGCACTCTCAAGGTAAGTAAAACACCCCTTGGGTTTAGTTTCACTTGTCCTACTACCCTTGGTGGTGGAGGCTCTGGTGAAATGGGTGGCGATGGCTTTGGTAGCGGAGGTGGCAGTGGCAGAGGTGGATCTAGTGGAGGATATGGAGGTGGCTTCAGTAGTGGAGGTGGCTTCGGTCAAGGCCCTATTAGTGGGGCTAGCTCTTGTGGTGGTCACAACGATGGCTCTAAAGGTTCCTTCGGAGGTGGTTCTAGTGGCACTAGTTCTGGAGGCTCTACTGGTCCTTTTTCATCTTTTGACCCTATTTTTAATGCTTTTCTTTAGAACATGGGTCGTATGCATAACCATTTGGTGAATCTCTCCCAGGCCTTTGCCCAGCCTATCTTTCAATTCTTCTTCTGACATATCCCATTGTCGCTAACAATCCTAAGTACTCCCTTCCCACAAGGAATGGAGAGTCCCAAATTTGAGAAGTACGGTGGCAAAGGGGACCCACAAATGCATGTTTCCACCTTTAATGCCATGTGTACAAACTTCTCCATCATGACACATTGATGGAAATGTTATTTCCTCGATCTCTTAAGGATACAACACTTGAATGGTACTATTCCTTGCCCAACAACTCTATTTTCTCATTTGATCAACTTGTGAATTAGTTTCTCTAACAGTTCCAATCCAACATTGGACTGAAGATGACCTTTTTTGGTTCATGTCTGATGAAAGTAGGGGGATAATGAGAAGATAATTGATTTCATAGTGTAGTATCAAGCACTCTTTTTGCAAATCTTGTACCCACTTCTCGATTCTAACATGTTGAAGGTGATCATAGGTAACCTACAGAGACCTTGGTAGGAAAAGTTTTCCCTTATGAAATACCCTTCCTTCATGCATTTGTGTGTTGCATTATGAGAATATCAACAAATGGTAGTTCAATTCAGGAGATCTTCCTCATGATCCCATTCAGAATGAAAATATATTGTGTCAATCTCAAGGAAATGTAAGGTTGTTGTGAATGTAATAGCTACAATGAATGATAACAACCTCAAATGCAATAGAAAGTTCAAAAAGTTAGTAGAATCTTATTCTTCCATATTGTAGAAGTTGCTAAAGGATAAGATCATAACCTTGGAGAACCCTAGACCTCTCAAGGAACCCTATCTCAATAGGTATGATGCAAATGCCTTCTATCAATACCATCGAGTTAATAGACACAATACCAAATGTTATATGTGCTTGCATATTGAGATACAAGACAACATCATGGACGGTACTATTCATCTCGATGGGAGTAAGCAAAATACGAATAAATTGGTGGCCAAACCCAATAGTGAGTTGTATTTATACATAGACCTATTTTTGTATCATTCTACTAACTTAACTATTGATCTCTCTAATTCTACCACTTAGCCTATGGCGTACATCAACATGGTCATCGTTACTCTTTTGCAGCCTACGATTGGCTCACTAGACATGACATTCACCTCATAGGATATGTGATAAATAACAAGCCCTCTCCCCTCTACATCCTCACTCACCTCAATGGGAACATTGTGATTGGGGTATTAGTTGACCTCGCAAGCCAAGTGAATTTCATTATAGAGGATACATTATGGCTAAATTCATTACAGAGGGAGGAGTATGAAGAAAAAAATTCTACCATCCACAAAAATGATGGAATTTCTCTCAATTCATATGGGTCAATAACTCTATCCATCCTAGTTGGACCTAGGATTGTGGACACCACCTTTGATGTTATTTTGGAATTAGATTTGTTCAGGGTGAAGCTAGGCATACCCTAGCTAGCTTTAATGAATGGAAACACTTATGTCATTCATAAGTGTTTGAAATTCTCCCTTGAAGGTGTTGTGCATGTCATGCATGACACTGGATACTAGCTTCTAGTATCATGTGGGGGATATTCATTAGATCACTTTTGGCTCATCCTAGTTAGTTTGCTTCCCTTAAGCACATACCTACTTTACCGAAACTATGTCAAGTATAAGACCGAGGGTAAGGGAGAGGAAAAATTGACCCTTCCAGTAGTACAACAACAAGCTACCTCATCTTCTCAAAAAGGAAAGGAGAGGTCTTCTTGTCATTGGGGTACCTCTTCCACTCCTCCTTTTGAAGAAGAGTTTTGGATTTCTACTCTTGGATTCCACATGAAAAGTCTGATGGCTCTTGCTTGGTGAAAATCCAAGATTAGATATCAAATATTCCTACTATGCCTCTTGGACCTTATCCCTACCCATATGATAGAAGGAAGGGTCCCTATGGGGAATCCTCTATGTCTCGACCTCCCACTGTTCACGCCCCTAAAGTAGTGAATACAAAGAGGCCTAATGTTGAGGTGTTAGAGCTAACTCCCCCCATTGTCTCTCCACCTCTTGCTCCTACTCCCATTCAGGAGTCTATCCCTCTTCCATAAATTAATGTGATGGGCACCCCTATGGCTGAGCAGGAGCCTTTTGTCCCTTCATAGCACTTGGCCTCTAGCCCAAAGAGTCATAGAAACTTCCTTACACCTGAGCGTAAGCACCAGAAAAAGGATCTAGTGGCTAAGTAGGTTGCTTTGTATAAAAAGAAAGAGGAGTCAACCACTCCTATTTCAGGTCCTCCTATTGTGTCTCCCTCTCTACACACCTCTACTTCTGTTCAATCAAGTTCAGTCTCACTTTTAGGTCTCATTGAGAGTGCTAGTTCACCTAACCCTAAAAAGGTATAGGTGTTAATCACCCCTTCTATTGAGGCACCCCTTTTGATGTCCCTCCCAGATATCCCACCATTTTCTAAACTTGTGGACATGTCGAATACCTTGGTGGTGTTTGTCACAGTTTTCTCCTCTTCTTTCATGGCTCTCACCTCATTTGTGGGGATTTCACATCCTTTGACAAAGCAAAAAGTAGAGGTTGGCCCTTCCAACAATGGAGGGTGTAAGAGGATCCTACCTTCTTCAAAGGGTGGTCATGTGCTAGCTTGTTATATTCTAGTGATGGAGCAAGTTTTGGCTTCCCCTAAGTTTGTCATTGCTCTCAAGTCACTCGGTGAGCTTAGCAATGAATCTCAGGCCCCACCCTCCCTATCCATTAGCATACCACATGGTACTCCCATGAAGTGCATGTTTAACTCTCTTGATGAGGTCCCAACCTTGTTATCTATATCTACGCGAAATCGTTGACCATAGCTCCACAAGATCCTAGTAGAGAAGACCTTGTGGGGCCTTCTTTATTAGCCCTTGTTTTAGAAGGGTTGAAAGCTTCTCCCCTTAATATTCCACCACTATAGGCTCATACACCTTCCCCTTATAATGATTTATATTTTGAAGCAAATGGCCTCTTGGTCAATGAGTGTTAGGGGGAGGCCTCTTCTTTACCTTTATATTACATGTGTGGTTGTTGTGATGTGTTCCCTCGTGCTTGCATTATGTGTTCCTGGATGACCCTTTTCACCCTCGTTGGTGCTTGGATACAAGAGTGATTTTATGTCATAAAAATTCTTCTATTTGTATCATCATTTTTCCTCTATTATATTCTTTGGTTTTCAAAATATTGGGGACAATGCAAAGTGTTGGGGTCATTTAGGCTTCCCTTCCATGTTGACCTAATTTTTATTTTTTTTACTTTTTCTTCTCATGCATTCTTCACATGGTTTGATATATACATGGTTGATGAAAGTTCATTTATATACTATTATTCTATCTATATATATCTATGAGTAGCTTTGACCCTAAAATATCAGATAACCCCTATGCCCTTTGTTTGTGATGTTATTTCTTTCTACACTTTTCTTTTCTTTTTCTCTTATTTGCTTGATTTGTGATGTTGTGGTGGTTATGTGTTGTCCCTTTTGTGTGTGACAACATGACCACACTAACATGTTGCTATGTCCCATGGGCCACAACATCATTTTTTTAATTCTTGCTTTTCTTTCCTTGGGACATCATGTGCCTCTACATTCAACATGCACCACCCTAAGG
>VDFB02220790.1:0-25775 GCA_007258455.2 Sequoia sempervirens | reverse complement strand
TGCATTCATTCACCGCATATTATACAACTGACGAGAAAGACAAAGGATGCATACAACACCTGGATTCTTATACACTTTCTTCAATGTAGCCCACACTGTTACTCCACTTTGCTCATCACGTAATTCTGGAAAGACCTTGTTGGTGAGAGTGTGCTTCATCCATGCAATTACCATTTGCTTCTTTCTTATCCCATTCATTTAGCTCCTTGCCTAGAGTAGAGAGTCTCATTTCATCACCAAAACAAAGCTCGTAACTATTTTTCTAAAGTTAGGAACGTCTCCATCCTAGAAATTCAATCATAATAATTCTTCCCACAGCTTAATTTTTTGAAAAAAGGATAACTAACAAACGCGATCTTTTCCAAAATAAATAAAATAATTTCCAAGTAATTTGTGATTGCCAATTTGAGGAGGGAAGAATTATAAAATTGCTGATTTAAAGGAGAAACACAAAATGTTGAGGGAAACAACTTGAACCCTCAACCTTTAATTTGAAAGGCCAAAGCCCGCTTATGTAAGAAATCTTCTACCTCATTTTGTTATTTGAATAAACATGTGATTTTATTCATCAAATTAGAACGCCCCTGATCAAAATAATGCCAATTCTATAACATTACATCCCTTCAAAAACCAGCAAGACATTTATATAATGGTGTGCATTGTGTATATTTCAGCAGCAAATGTATTTCACAAAAATCACAGTAGGCTAGATTGGGGCATGATTTTTTAGCCAAGAATAGAGGTTGCAACAATATGGAACAAAATTTAGGCATGATATAGATGGCTGTTTCCTTTTTGAGGCTGTGTTTATTGTGGCCACTTGCTACTTTGTCTCCTGGATAGGCCAGTTTTTGTTTTTGCAGTGTGATGCCCATTCTGCCCGCTATTTGAAGGACTGACTTTGTAATGTTCCCTTCTTGAGCCTGATCTTTATAGTGACCGTTGGCCTATTCCGGAGACCCATAGGCTAGTCAGAAGGTAAAATTAGGGTTTCCTATTTTGAAGGATGCTCTTGCTCGAGGTTGGTTGATTCAATGGCGGATTCTTTTTGGGTTTTTAGAGAGCTTCGCAGTGGTATGTTCTTCTTGGCATTCTGAGCATCTTCAGGAATTTACTATTTTTAGTAAATTATATTTCTGGCAGTGGTCCTTTTGGTATCGGCACAGTTGACCTTCCTCTTTGGTCGACTCAGTTGGCTTACTCAATTTTGGCTTTGGGGCATAACTGGAGAGATAAGTTGGATTATTTTAATTAAGTCATGTTTAATTTTATATTTTAACATTGACCCCCTTGGCCTAGCAACTTCACTTTAAGTTGTCTTAAAAGATGTTCTTTTGGTGGGCGCCTCATTTAAGGAATTAATGATATCTTTATTTAAAGATTTATTCCTTGCCTAAGTTGGACGCCAACTTCAAGGAAGGAATTAAATTATAATTAAAAGTCAAAATTGAAGCTTTGGAGAAAGGGACGCCATCTCTTGGGATTAGGGTTTGATTCTGGAATGAAGGTTAGGGTTTCGAGAAGGTCAACGGCAAATTATAAAAGGAAGCCTTTGGTTCTCATTTCAGGATCTTTTGTCTACAGGAATGTTATGCTACCGGATTGGCTTTGGGATTGCTTCAAGGAATGTACGCCTCCTAGCTTGGCATTGCTTCTCGCTTGAAAGATAGCGACTAGTGGTGAGATAGTGTAGTTTGTGAGTTTGTATTGGGATTTGTGCATTGTAATCAGCTTGTGGTTTTCTAGATCAGACTTATGCATATTAGAGGAATTCTGGAAATTGCATTTTCATTATAGCAGATTGTCATTTTTATTTATAAATCAAAAAATACAAAAAGAGTGCTTTTGGGTATTGTCTCATTATCTCTGTCTGTAGGGGGCGACCCATTCCCCAAAGTTATAGATTTTTATGTGAAGGCTGTGATTTTTAAAGGCAAATCGCCCTTTTGCTGGGCCGTACCATTTGTGATTGCCTTGGGAATCGTGCATTAATTAAATAGAAGTTTTCAGGTCTGTTTTGAGTTCTTAGATTGGGCCCCTTCATCACTGAGGTCATTTCATGTCAAACGGATGATCTATGAGAGAGTTATGATCATTTATGTCAGTTAATAGGTTGCTGGTTATTAATTTAAAAGTGCAGATCTGTGAAAATCAGAATCATCATTTTGGTCCTTAAGTGAAGTTATTGGTTTGGCATCCATATTCAAGCAAAGGAGAGTTCTTTAATTGATGTAATGCTAATCTTTCCTATTCCTATGCTCTTGGCAGGCGAATAATCTTCATTTTGTAAACTGACAGTAGTACTGGCAGTAATTCTCATTCTTGTTCAATTATGATTTGTAATGCTCACTTTACATTCTGAAGTTGTTTTGTAATATCTTACATCTCCGCCCTATGGTAGCTCCTTTCCCACTCTGGGTTAGAAAGCACATTCTGGGTGTCGAGTTACTTTCAGCATTCTAGCTTATTTTCGTTCAAAGCATTGTATTTTCTGTTATCTCCGCCATATGGTCGCCTCATTTCCATATTGGATTGAGTAGCACATACTTGGTGTCGAGTGTGCTTTCAGTATACTAGATTGTAGGGATCCTCTAACCACATGCTCGTCGTTCGCCGGCGCATCCTTGGTTAGAGTTCTTGCATAAGCATTTTGATTAAGATCCTCTGACCAATGCTCACACCTTGCCCACATCGGGATCATGGTGTACATTCTAGTTAGAGTTGCTTCAGCATCGTTTTGGTTTAGCTGCTAACCTTAACGGGTGCTTTGGTTTGTAATTCGCAATTTGAAAAAGTTAAAAAATTTGGCTCGGAATATTTCAGACTTTAAGTTTTTACCTTAGTATTACTATATAATTGTATTTCATCAAAAAACAATTGAGACAAAAAAAAGGATCCCAAACCTGACAAATCTTAATGGCACAGACTACCTGGAAGCTTCCACAAGACAAAGCAAGCCATGCACACCTGCTGTGATACCATGGTCCATGACTCCATAATAAAGAAAAAGGTATTGCATCACAATACCAAAAATGTTTAATATTAGAATGAAGCAATAACACCTGTAAGATTACACTGCTGCAAAGGAAGATCGGACGAAGGAACGATAAGCATTGAAGAAGAGTGGTTATTTATAGGTCCAAAACGAAGAACGCTGACCTGATGTCCACTCTTTCCACCACATAGACTGAATGCATATTTGAGACTCTACATCCTATTTTACTATTTCAATTGTCCATTAACAGCACCATTAGCACCTATGGCTGCCGACATAACTTAAACACTGCCTTACTATAACACATCATGTGATCAGACAAAGAACCAATCATTCCTCAAATAGAAAAAGAACTAAAAT
Source organism: Sequoia sempervirens (assembly GCA_007258455.2). Taxonomy (NCBI): domain Eukaryota; kingdom Viridiplantae; phylum Streptophyta; class Pinopsida; order Cupressales; family Cupressaceae; genus Sequoia; species Sequoia sempervirens. Next base: position 22,420 of record VDFB02220790.1, on the reverse strand, counting down.
GAAATGATATGAATTCTGCCCATGAGACCCAGCAGCCTAAGCTATCTCAAAACACCAAAAGAAGAAAAATATATATATATATATATTAAAATTAAAAGAAAAATGTTGCTTCCTCTTGAAAGTTGATTAATCTTCTTTGATTTGGAGCAGAAATTCCCCTAGATTCTTTATTCTCATCCATTATCAGTTAACCGTGTGAAGTGTTCTTTATTTACACTGTAATATTTTCCCCTCCCATTTGGTTTCTTCCACTATGCATGCCTTTTCCTTATTGTTTATTAGTGGGTCAAATTTATCAGAACAGCATCGTCCTTTCCTCCCTACTTTTTTCTCTTACATAGCTCATCTTTCTTTTTTTCCTTAATTATTGAACTCTTTGTTAGTGCTTGGGAATTCATTCAGGGTAATGTTCCATCCATTCATCAGTTTGTTTTCTCCAAACACCCATTCTCCTTGATTTTCACAACAAGCTCAATTGGGAAACTTGTAGAGCAAAAAACATTCAAGGGGTTGGAAAGCACTTTACTCTCTTCAAAATAGATGCAGAAATGCTGAATTATGGGATTGGAAAACCAAGAGAAGGTTGTTTGGCTTACTTGTGACCCCAGTGGTCCTCTATGGGTGTGAAATTTAGGGCAGCAACATGTCAGATCAGAAATGGAGGCAAGTGGAAAGAATTCAAAAGCACCTAATTGTTAGCAGCCTTAAACTCAAAACTGCAATACCTTATGAGATTTTATTAGCGGAAACAAGTACCTTCCCCTTGGAAGCTTCAACGATGATTCGATTACTAAGTTACCTACAGAAGGTCCAAAATATGGATAACCATCATTGACCTAAGATAATTATGGAAGAAGAGTTGGATAGAAGAAAGACTACATGGATGAAACAAAACAAAAAATGGATGGAAAAGTGGGGTGTGAATATGCATGATTGTCCAAGCACAAATGAAGAAATAAAAAATATGTGAAACAAAAATTCAAAAATGCTATATGAACAAAACAACCAGGGCAAGAAAAGAGTACTATATCAAAGAATTTAACCCCAAGGGAGACCATGAAGAAAAAGCCTATATAAGAGCGAATATTAAATGGAAAGCAAAGATGTTGATATCCCAGCTTTGCACTAGCTCACATAGTTTTAGATGTGAAACGGGCAGATGGGTGATACCTAAAGAAGAGTGGGAAAAAAGAATTTGCCAATTTTGTGACAAAGGAATGGTGGAGACAGAATGGCACTTTGTTATGGAGTGCTCAACGTATAAGGATATGCAGGTCAGTTATGAGGACACCTTACAAGTTGATAACTTAAGTACCCCGTTTGAGGAGGCAAGGTTGGTCAAAACAGCAAACTACATCACCAAAATCCTCTGTCGGAGAGCTAATCTTGAGCGAAGATCTCAAACTGCTCAGGGTCTTTCTCTTCGCTGAGAGTCTTGTGCTGTTCCTGGGTCCCATAGGCTTCTGTGGCCTGGTGTACGTTATTAAAATATTTCATTTCATTTCCTTTCCTGTGCAATTCTTTTCCATTTATTGATGTAGACGGCCACTAGTTAATATAACATAATTTTCAATTTGAAAACGTCCAAAAATGATCCATCATACAAACAAACAAATGCAGCATTTTTGTTCCACAGTTTTAAATTTTATGTTTACGACCATTTTGAAAAACGCGTAATTTATTTTCTTTTCCACTTTTTCTACGCGTTTATAAATTGAACTTCAACACCAGTTCGTATTTTAAATATTGCACTCATACCCTGTTTAAACCCTCTTAAAGACAAATTCACAATAAAAATAAAAGCGTCAGCAACAAAATGTTGAAACCTGAGTTATTTTTTAAAAATTGCTTAAATGTCTATTAATTGCCAAATTTTAAGCATACCTATAATACTTAAAAGCAAATAAAGCTGCTCTGTCCTTCCTTGTTCTGCCACCAAAATTTGCAGAGAAGAAACAGTTACGCTGCGATCGTGTGATTATATACAGGCGTAAAGTTACGAGAAAATTCCTCTAATCACCACCGGCTTTTCTCATATGTACTTATACTTTTCCATTTTTCTCATTTACTTTTATGTCTATTTTAATACATAGGTAGATAATGTATTGACAAAATACTCAAACTATTGAATGTGATTTTATATTATTTATTTTTTCTTTATATTTATTCTTATATACTTATTCTTATCTACTATACATATGACCACACACCTCATCCATGTGTCTTATTCACATGTTCATCATACTTATATTTGCATATACTTTTGTGCACATCTTATCCATTGTGATTAAGTTCTTTCATGTCTTAAGATTAGTTTGCAATAATGTACGCATCTTCATGATAATGGATTCATTTGCCCCAAATTCAAATTGAATCCATCCCACCTTTACCCTTCTTGATTAGGGTCAACTAAATGCATATTTTTGTGGTGTGTTGTTGTGTCTTGTATTCAAAGGAATTTGAAATATTTATTCAAAGATATGAAAGAATCGCAATATTTTATTATTATTTAAATTGGTGCAATGAAAGGAATGTAGTTCTACACAAGCATTTATGGGAGCATTAGTATAGTTGAAGATTGTTGTTTTTTATTATTCATACACAATTTCAAGGGTTGATCTAGGAGAATATATCCCCTTGTGACATACTAGTAAAAACCCATAAAAGTATTTATAATAAATACCTTTAATCTATCAAATATTAGATGTAGAAGTCAAAGGTGATCACACAAATTAAAGAACAAAGTTTTACATAATAATAACTATGGATTTGTGAGCACAAAACAAGTTCACATTTGTATATTAGTCCTTGATCACCAACTTCGTCCTCACATAGGGTCATCAAAATATTTTGATTCTAAAGTAATTACCAATTAGTTACTTGCTACTCTTTATCTCAAGACACGTCAAATTCACATCCATAGTAGACTTGTTGCATTCCTCGACTATAAAACTAAGTACATTTATTTTTATTTACATTTTGTATTTAATTACTAGCACATCATTTCAAATTTCAAGTCTTTATTAATTAGTCTAGGTTAATTGCACTTATATGTGTGCATTCTATTAGATTAGCCTAAACTAAGCTTATAGAAGGTTTATTTTCTTTTGCACATATATAATTCAATTACTATTTAATGTAGAATAACATAGCAAACCAAAAAGATAAAGATTTTTTTGTTAATCAAAATTTAACTAGGAAAATAGGTAGAAATAATGGATTGATGTAAGGGAAATCTCACACGACCCTCACACAAAATAATTCAACACCGACAATAGCAAACAAGATGTAAAATTTTGCAACAACAAAATCAATCTTCTTTATTTAACCCCTGGCAACAAGGAGTTTCTCCCGAGGTCAATAAAAGATCTTATTGTATTACCTGGGTTTACATTTTTGACCAGAGGCTGGCCGGAGGCAGTTTAGGGTTCTCATTCGTTGTCGAGCGAGCGTCGAGGGAATGTGAGGCCGCTACGCGCTGGGAGTTGCTTTTGGCACCAGGTCAATGCCGGGCAGCGAAGGCCGACTCATGGGAAGCAGCGCGATCGCGAACAATCACCGATCTGGCGCAGCCGTAGGTTTTACCGTCGCCGGCACGCTGAGACGCACGAAAGGTATGCGCTTCCCCAAGAAAATCCACGCCTCGCGCTTCTTTCGCTTGGATTCCAAGGTGCCAGAATCGCTGCCGCGCTTCTGTGCGCCACATGATCGCTTTCGGCACCAAAACCGGGCAGCCCGACTGGGAAAGTCCGTAGAAACCGTGGTAATTCAGGCTAAAGAGTACTCAAAGGCAGCCGGGTGATCCACAATGGTGGTTTGATTTTAATGAACCCAGACACTAAAATATTTTTTTTTTAACTAAATCTTCATATTTGAGGCACCTATAAGCTGACTAAAATGAGCAGAGCGAATTTACTTGAGAGATGATGCAAACTAAGAATCTCATCACATTTGTCTTTAAGATTCCTAAAATATTTTTTTTCATCTAAGGATCAGAATTGCACTTCTTTTTCCATCTCCCACAAAAATGGTTTTTTCAAAAAACAACATTTTTAAAAAGTGACGCACACCGTATAATGCATAATTTTTTTCGATGAAGGATAAAATTATAATTATTTCAAATTTAGATTTGTAACTCAATATCTAGTGCTTCCACTTGGTTAAGATATGAGTTTTTATTGAATATTTTTCTTTAATCAAGTTTTGAAGTCAAACCCGATTACAATTCAAACATAGTCTAAATTGCGTTATAATGCATGGATTTTTTGCATATATCCAAATTCTTTTTTTTGTTGTTGGATCAAGGACTTCCAATATCCTAGTGCACTCATATTTAAGAAACAAAAAATTGATAATATATTTATTTTTCCACATTAATGCGGAAACAGAGACCTTCATTTTTGATGAAAACCCTATGTTTAATAAAACCAAAAAACAAATACATAATAAAAAGACAAAAATAATAAAATTATATTAGATTTGGATAGCTCGTTCGCGAGGACTACGATTCAGGAGTTGGGTTGGTAGAAGTCTCCCTCCATTTTCATCAGCCAGGCTACAAAGGGAAAAATTCTTTTTTTTGTGTCGGAGAACAAGGAGGGGAGTTCAAGCGAACAAAGGTTAGACCTTTCAAAGGGTTTTCATTTTTGGGGATGGGGGTCCACCTTAACGTTTCTTGTAGTTCTGGAGACCAAGGTTCCATTGAACCCAAAAGAGAGCTGAGCCTTTTTGGTATGGGGTCATTTTTTGCCACTTTTCCTTCCTCACTCAAATTGTAAACCACTTTTGTGGGTTTACCCCAACTTTAAACCCACTTTCATGAAATTGCCAAATATGGTTGATAACTAGGACTCCCACTCCACTCGACAGGACCCCAAAATAGCATAAAGTAAACAACTCAATCTTGGAGAAAAAAATTCAAGGGAAAATGATTTTTTTTCAATTTGTTTCTCAATGTCAACTAAACGTCACTTTTTCTTGAAATTTTCAGCATTCCAAAATCTATTCTTAAATTGATAAAAAATAATGAAAACAATTTTTTTAAAATCTGAAAAATTACAGGAATAAACATCATCAAGAGTTCTACATTTCATTAGTTGAGATCATTTTGAAATTCAAAACATAAAGACCACTTTTATGTGGTCGAAGTTCAAAACTTTTTTTGTTGTTGGTTGATTCCTTAATAAAGTGTGAAACAGGTTTGTACTTTTACCCGCTAGTTAAAATGATTCACAGTGTGCTCATAAAAAATCCAAATGGATTAGAGCTCTTACAAGTAATTATTTCCAATATTGCTTCACCCATTGTGATTATTACATCTATCTCCTTTCTAACTTTTGTCATTGATCCATCCTCTAATTTATTATCCTTTCCACCACCACTTATCCTCATAGTACATTCACTACTAGTGTTTGATCACATATTTTTATCCTTACTTCACTTTCCATCCTTAATATATGATTTGTCCTAACTTAACTTATCTTGAGATACTCGCCTCTCACTTGATGTATCATATCCACATGCCTTTCTCATCCACCACTATTTAATATATTAATATCCCTTTTACTCATTTCATACCTACATCTACTACCCTATCCCATGCATGGTTATCCCTCGTTTTATATATCCATCCACAACCATGTATACCCTCATTCACCTTTATGATTTTATGCCTCTTCCTCACTATATCATCTCTTTTATCACTCATACTCCACACCCTCTCTTATGCACACCATAGTTTCCCTCAATAATCACTTCTTATTCTTACATATTTCACACTATATTTTCTAACTTATAAGATATAACAAGTAGAGGAATAAGTGGATGCAACACATAATGGGATGGATAGTGAGGAATTTAAAAATGCTAAAAATATAATAATATTAAATTGTGGGATTGTTGTACATTTGCTACTGAAAATCCTATTTTTTTTTGTATGATGGAAAGAGTGACCCTAACACACATTTGAGATCATATGAAGCTAAACATTCATATATTTTATTTATGAGGATAGACTATTGGCCAATTTATTTCTAAGGACTCTTAAACATTATGCTATCAAGTAGGTTTTTAGTTCAATTTGTAGTTATTTTTAGTTAATTTTTCAATCAAGGTAAGTCTTCTTTGTTTAAGTTTTAACTAAACTCTTTAAGATCCTTAAATTTTGGGATGCCTAGTTCCTATTTATATATGCTTTTGAAACATTTGTAAGGGTTAGAAATCATTTTGGATTACAACAAACTATATACATTTTCCATGTGGATATTCTATTGATAGTTTGTATCTAGATTAAATTTTTGGAAATCAAAGGATCATGCTTGTTGTTCCTCAAATGGTGTTAATCTTGGTAATGGTATGTTTCATTTCATTCGTCTAACTTGATTGATTTGGTAAAATATATATTTTTCTATGATCTTAAGTAAAATTGTGTCTCAGGTTTGTGCATGTAATATGGTGTTTTGATTAGATGTGATTTGAGAATTTATTGTTGTGTTTTACCTTAGAAGATAACATTGTTATTGTATGTGATTGTGTGAATGTTGATAAGTGTAGTTTTGATTTCTTTGATTTTAATTAGCCAGTCATACCTGACAAATGGAATTGGATTTATCATTGTCCATTTAATTTTAGTTATTTTACTTCAATCTTAATTCTCTTTTGGTGTTTCTTTGATCATATAATTTAGGATAAATTTAAATTTTTGAGAGTAACTAATTTTTTTATCTACTAAGCTTGTTATATGCTTGATAAAATGAGAAAAGATCTACACTCAAAATAGTTTATATATGTTATTTCTAATTAGATTTGAGATTATGTATTATTGAATTCTAGGTTACTAGCAAAGGCCCCTTGTTAAATTGATCGCATAGACCACTAGGTTGTCTGTCACAATCAAGACCTAGCTATAAAAGAACCTTGGAGTAGGAATCCCTTCTTTGAGAGAGGAGCAGCGATCTATTGTTACTCGGAGTTGGTTGTGTTAAAACCACCATTAACAAATGCTAATGACATTAATACTCTCTATCAATTATGTCTACAGTGGTCAAATTTAACAAAAAACCTAAAAGGGTAGATATATCATATTGAACAACAAATTCTCCAAGTATCAATAGCATATGATGTTATGCAAGACATGGATGGAACAATCAAAGAATATATGGAAGACCTACACACTCAACTGCAACAACTATAAATTAGAGAGAGGGAATCAAAGAAAAAATCAAACAATTAAGAGAGGTCATTAGTCTATGAATAACACATGTCACAGGCCTCCTCTGTGATGCATAACATGTATTTTAGAAAATTCAAATCTCCTCAACAATACCAAAGAATAGCACACCCTATCACAAGTCAATGCACAAGTGCGGGTCCTCCAACAAGCCAAGGCACAGTGGGACAACACCTTTCTTTGACACAAAGAGATATATATGAACATATTGCCTATAAATTGAGTCAATTTTGCATGTCTTTCAAGATAAGACACAATTATGAAAGGGGGGATGATTTTGGTAGGGTTGATGATAGAATACAAAACAAAGTTACGAACAACAATAAAACCTACCATAACTCATCACAAAAAGGATGTTGAGTATAAATCCGACCAAGCCTAATAGGAATAGGAATACATTGTAAGGGAAACAACCCAAATAGAACATATATGTATAGATGACATATAATATAAGAAAGGAGTATAGAAAAATGTAATGTATAAGAAGAAGCTATAAAAAGGATTGTCTGTGAACTCAAACTATGTTATATTAAAGAATATATGAATGCAATACATGAAGGTATTATAAGGATACTTGAATGGATTTTTTACTATGGTCTATGTTAGGAATATAGAATAATGTTGCAATGCATCTAATATTTGGTCATTCTACTATTGTTGTTACTAGTGTATAAATACAACTCTTAAAGAATCCTTGGGCTCATAGCTTCGGTTTGTGTCTCATGTTTCTTGCTAAAAAGAGTACGCCCACATAATATCACCTATACCCTAATCCAACAATATTATAGTATGGAAACATCATACAATACAAATCCATACTATAAAAAAAAAATCCCTAAAACATGGAGTACTTTATATGAAAATATAGATTTTGGGGCCTTTTAAACTCAATAGTGAGGTCCATTTTTCCTAGAAATACACCCAAAAAAATGATCATACTTGAATCACTTCTTGATTTGAGAAGAGAATTATAAATGTCAAGCTTTAATACCATGTAAGAGTCGTGCAATACACTCAAGCTATCAGGATCACTTTCAAAACCGAAAATAACCTCCCATAAGAGAGTAGCAAGAAATGAATGCTTGATTAGAGAATGAAATAATGATATAGGAAAGGTAAAATGAGAGGACAACATATGATAATGATAAGTGTCTTAACCATATGATATGAGACCAAAAAAAACCATGAATGTACCTTATGTGTATAGGACCTAAGAGTTAAAATGGCTAGATAATATAAACATTCACACCAACATATTGTAGCTCTTTCATTCCATTGAATAAGAAATTTTGATTTTAGTCTGAAATGAAAAATATTCAAACCCTTGTTTTGTGTTTAGCTATTAGACATTTTGTCTATTGTAGAATTCTTGTTTATGCAAAATTACAACAAATAACAAGGTGTTTCTTATCTTCATCACATTTAGAGTGAAATATTTAAATTAAAGAAGAACAAAATAATTGAATAAGAGGACATATGCCCTTTGTATAGTTGGTGAAGTTGATTTAGAGAAACACTTTATTTAACAATGTGAAGCTTAGATGACATTCAAACCATGTATGTGGCTACTTTAGTTACAATATCTTTACAAATTTGTTAAAATAAGAAAATGTTTAAAAACCTAAAGTAATTGATAATTAAAATTAATAGTAGAATATCGCATCCCTACAAACCTTATACTTTCTTTTCATGTTAAATTCCCAAGGTCTTGATGTAATTCAGACTAAGGTAGAAACCATAGCATTGAACTGATATTGTGCTTAATATTTTTGAATGTCGTATGCACCTAATGATTAAGGTTATAGACTTAATATATTAATCATTAATTAGTACCACTACTAAGTAATTAAAGGTTATGAAGTAAATGATTTGTTTTAATTTTCATCATGGTTTTATCCATACCTATATGTTATATGTTTCAAACTAACTAGGTACTATTTTTTTGCAATGATGTGCACATGAGAATTGAAAGGTGCATAGGGTGCAACAAAAGTGAAGCTAGCAAATTATCTTGGTAATAATTCTTGAGCCTCTTAACCCTACCTTGTAACTAGGAGGTCAAGCCCTAAATATACCACTTGATTATGAATATATTAGCCAATTGCAAGTAATAAATTTGATTACTTTACTTGAGGTAGATGGTTTATTAAACTTCCCATCTCCCTATAAATGTTCTACATGAGTCATCAATAGCAAGCCGACGAATTCGTAAGCTTTATCAACTAAGTGATAATAAATACTACAACACTAGCCATCTTTGTCTAATTATTTTAAGGTGTGGGAAATAAATAAGACCATCATATGGGGATTATCTAGCAACATGATTTAGTCACATTTCAAAACACTTGAACTAGAAACTAAATTATACATAGATTACAAATCAAATAAAGAATGAAAATAAAAACACAAAATGAAAGAAAAATATTTAAAAAATAATAATAAAAGAAGAGACTACAGAATAAGTTGGAACATGGAATTTACACCAATGACCCATATTAAATGGGCATGACCCACAAGGAAAAGATGGGGGATTGACCGTGCCATTATGGAGGCATCACAACCCTCCATTTCTTCGACATGCAAACCGATGATCCCCATAAAAATGTCTTTGGAAGGGATGAAAATGGCATAAAAACGTAGAGGAAGGATGTGAGAGGAGGGGACTTCCTTAAAAATGTGTTTTTGGATAATTTGGTTATATGGAAAAACCAAAAAAGTGAGCAAAAGAGGTTAAACGAGATTGGAGGAGACAAAGGAGGGTGATCCAAATCTTGGCACAATTGTTGGAAGGGGCCTAAATGTTGAATGTGGTATTTTGGGCACAATTAAAGTGGAGGTGAGATATCAAAGGCGTTAGGAAGCAATGCACTCATTTGAAGGGAGATTCATCAATTATATTTCACCCTAAGCTATAGTATATTTGATTTCCTTCCCTCTATATACCTTTGGTGATTTTTGTACCTCAAAGGAAGCTTAAATTTCAATAGGTTTTCCTACAATGCTTGTTAATTTGAATAAAAACAAGAAAAATAAAAATAGAGAAAAGAATAAGTGTGTTCCTCCTTACCCCGTGTAATGAACATGTAGCTTGCATCACTAACTTTGTGCATGCCTTAGTACTTTGCACACATGATTACTCAAATCCATTATAACTACTACTTTTCATGAATTATTTTAGCCCTTGATGTAATAAGGATTGGCCAAACATTATTTTGAGTTGGGAAAGGAACAAAATTTTGTTATCATCAAGTATTTAGGTTAAGCCATTTGGCATGGATGTTGTTCTCTAGATTAATGGAACTGACTAGGGAAATTAGTGTTTAGTTAAAGTTATTTAATTGGAAGTTGAATTTATTAGACAAGGCCATCACTAAGAAGGTTGGGGGAATGTGTGGAATGACCTATGATCGTGATTATGTAAATCTTGTTTTGTTTGGATTTGACCATATAGGGGAACGAGAGTTATGTAAATTACTACCAACCTTGACCTTTATCACCTTGCTGGCCTAGTGTGACTAAATAAACATATTTGTATGGAGAATACCATAATTAACCGATATAAAATTTCCTTGTCATTAGTGTTTTAAGATATTACTTGGAAATATTTGTTAAAATAAAAAATACAATAGAACACTTCGAGGGGGTGACCTCAAATAATTAGATAAGAAGATATGATTCAATATTGTATGATATGATAATATGAGAGAGATTTCTCTTCCTTATTTGTAGGCTAAACTATATAGGGACATACCCCTTCATCCTAATTAAGGGGTATTAGTGTATTAACTAATATTTATGTTAGTGTTAAGCATGCCACAAGTGCTTATCTTTAGGAATATATTTAATATATACTTATAAATACATCATATTAGGATCATAGCATTCCCTTCCCCTTTAATAAATCATTGCCCTCAGTGCTTGGCAACTCTAAAATATTTCGTATGAATTTTTCATCATTCCATGTTGCATCTTCAACTGAAAAATTCTTCCACTTGATTAGGAATTTTGAGGTGGCTTTATTTTCCAATCCGATTTTAGAAATTCCATTAATTTTTTGTATTTTTGTATGAATATTTTTTTCATAATATTAGTGGAAAATAAATGAGAGTCCACAAAAATATGCATTATTAATTAGTTTATCCACAACAAGCCAGATTACATCAATATTATTTATCTTTGGCAGCCCCATAATAAGGTCCATTAATATTTTTGCCTAGTGTTGTATTGGAATGCTTAATATTTGTAAGAGGCTTGGAGTCTATTATTTCCCTTTTATTTTGTTCGCATATCAAACATTCTACCACAAATTTTTAGATATTCAATTTAATACCTTCCCAAAAGAAATTTTTCTTTATAGGATGATAGGTGTGAATAAATATTCTATAGTATGTTATTAGACCCAAAAATCCTCTCCTTTTAGAGTCCATCATAACACCTTCAAGTGACACCAAATGTCTTGAGTATTCTACTTGTTTCACCCTAAAGACACATTTGGATTGTTTTTCATAAAAAAAATTTCTTCCAATTTATTAGCAATGGGAATATGAAACTTATCTTTATGAGTAATTTTGTTTAATTTCTTGTAATGTGAGCACATTCTCCATGGATCATCCTTTTTATTAAGAATAAGCATAGGGGATAAATATGATTTTTTGTTGGGATGAACAATGATTCATGGCATTAATTTAATTTCATGATTATGGTCTCCAATTAGAGTTACAACCTTGGATTCTTTAAATACTTGTTGGTGGTGTTGAATAATCTCTTGAATTTTTGGTTGATCTTGAGTTATCATATCTTGTGCTTCTATAAAATGTAATAGTGCCCCTGTATTATAAGAACCTTTTTTGAGTAATTTATCCATCCTATGAGAGATAATGATTTCACTTGGTGGTGATTTTATTCTTAGAAGTGCATACATTTTCCCATGTATCCTAAAAGCCATGGATAATTCTTGAAGATTGAAAGATATTATTTTTGTGGCATCATAAATTGTCCCCCTTGACAATTTCACACTAGGTTTAGCTCCTCCTCATGTGCTTGGACCTAGTTGTGCATTTAATTTTCATGTTTTATAATAATATTTAAAAAATCAGAAGTGGAAATAAAAATAAAGATTTAATAATCATTTACCGATATTTAAGGCCCCAAAATGATAGTTTGGACTAGGGTGCCCAACGCCCTTGTCCAGCCTATTTTGGCTCAGTTTAAAATATGTTGGTGTCAGCATTTTAACATTTAAAAAATTAAAATCATTTGTTAGCTATCGATAATTAATTTGTCAGAAATTAAATAATACATATAAATACATATATTTTTCATCATTTGAAAGCCTAACAATTTTGAGAAGCAATCCTAACACTTTGAATTGAGCAATTGAGCAATCAAGAGCAAAATTAGCAAAATTATAACAGTGTCATTTCAAGTCAAGCATCATGTTAGCAGTGCATCGTATTTTCATGTGAGTTTGTTCATGTTTCATGTTTATTTATTTTGTGAGTACTAACACTCGTAGGACTTCAAATAAAGTATCAATTTATCCTTGAAGGTGATGTGAGTACAATTACTCAGTAGTCCATTGGAGAAATGCTTGAAAATAAGGAGGGTAGTCAAAACAATTGTCAATTTGTCACTTATTTATCACACTCTACTCTGACTAAGGTAAGCCCTTTTTACATCACTGCAGCGATATTGAGATTTTGAGATTCTGAGGACGCGTGAGGATTGTCTTTCCGGTTCCGTCTACCCGCACCAGGCGCAAAGAAAGCGGTTCCCGGCGTTCACTCCAGCAGACTGGCGCAATTCGCTGGCTTGCATCGCGTTTTCTGCTTGTCGGTACCGGCTGGTTCCAGCCTGTCCCCCGTCCACTTAACCCGAAATACCCATTGCATTATAAAATTACTTTACAATCACATCATCCCACATACACAACCACCTCCACAAAAGGGACTAAAATCCCCATCCACCATTTTGGTTCTTCCATTGAGATTAGTAGCCAAGTGGATATTTGAGATCAATTTTAATCCCCTTTACCTTGTGATATTGGAATGGGTATGATTTACACCCTACATACCTTTTTCCAATATCACAATTCCTAATTGCTTAAGCCATTACACACCCAAAATTACATCCACTCCCCTAATAGATATAGCAAAAATTTATGAATCTAGTTGGTAATTTCCCATAAGAGTTTTATATGATGGAATTTACCACCTTAAGGTTGTTGAAAATGGAGGTAATTATGTAGCTTAATACTTTGTAAAACTATTGTAGTTGTAGATCTAATTAAGTATTCTTTGTTGCAATTTCTTTGTGGATGATTATCTGTTTAGATTCATTTTTACCATTTATAGATCTAGACAAAATATTGTAGAAGAATAAGGCCAAAAGATAGAAGTTACACAACATATACTGTGGAGAAACCCTTTCGGGAAAAAACTCCACCAAGAATCAATGTATTATTTATTCTCTTATTAAGATTACAATAATTCCAATCCTTGCTTGAGATGCTTCTTTTGCCTTCAACAATTCTTCTTCACAACCTGCAATCAAATCTGATAAACTCTCTTCAACTCGCCGCAATAAATAGACAATAATGAGCCTTGTAAACTCCAAAGAGTTTACAATTACAAAGCACAATGCTTATCTCACAAAACCCATGCCTATTCTTTGCAAGTAGAGTTCTACCATGAAGAACAATGTCAAAACAAGTCCTTCGTCCATTTGGGCGTCCCAAACTGAAGTCATAACTCAATGTTGATTCTAAAGATATCTTGTAAGCTTATCCTCAAAGTTGGCACCCAAGAATGGGCCCACTTAACTCAACCTTCTAAAATATCTTATCATGCAAAGGTGTTAACTCCAAGATGCCAACTTGGGCGCCCAAGGTGGGTCCAAGTCAATCTTTGTTAACTAAAACATATATCTCTACCATTCATGCAAATATCATGCATGATTGATCATCCCCTATTAACTGAAGGTAGTGACTACTTGTTATCTGTCATAAGTCATTAGTCATGCATTCCAAGTCAACTGAAGTCAACTAGCATTCAATTGAAACTAACTACATGCAATTGAAGATAACTAAACCATAACTGAATTAAACTGAACTGAATTGAATTGAATTGAACTAAACTGAACTCCATGCATGTAAACATCAATCCCTAACTTCTAGGATCTTTACATGCATTTCAAAAGTGTTATCTTTTTCTCCAAATAGTTAACTTAACTCAAAGTGGGTTCCACCTTCCATGTGGGTGCCCCATGTGCTCCTATTTTGTAGGAGCTTTTCATGGGCATCCCCACATGTTCCTATCATTTATAATTAATTACAAATGTCAATTTACATGTTCATTTCATTCGAATTTAATCTCTTTCTAATCCTAGTGTTGGGGAACACTTTCCAAGGACTTAGGAGATACATGAAATAATGTTTAGGATTGCAATTAAATGACATCCTATTCCCAACAAAGGTAGTTGTTTTCCATTAGCTATCATGATTTTAAAATTAGATATTAGATAAACAAAACAATCGAGCTCATTAGCTAATCGTCTATCAACAAAATTATGTGTACTACCTCTATCAGCTAACACTTCACATCTTTATTTTTTATGTTACTAATTACTTTGAGTGTTAGTGGTACATTTATTCCATTCAATGTATGTAGAGAGATATCAGTGCTTTCTTTTTCCTCAAAATTATTATTCATATTTTTTTATGTTTGGTTCTTTTGTAGGTACTTCTCCCTCTTCTTCAATCTCATTATTTTCCTCACTACTAGAACAATTATGACTCCTTGACCATTTTCTATCACAATTCCAACATAGGCCTTTTTTGTTTTCTTTATCTCTTGTCCAAGAGAAAGATTGCTAATTTCTTTCATGTTAATTTTTTTCCATATTTTTGCTAGTAGCATTAGTCACATTTTATTAGTTACTCTCATTGTGTCACCTTTGGTGCTGTTTTTTTACCAATATGTAATACTTGTTGCATTGCTTTCCTAATTGTACACGGTTCAAACAAACAAACATCATGATGAATTTGGTCCTTAATTTCATTCATGTACAATTGTAGCCCTTGGTAAGGTGTCACCTCAGGATCTCTAAGTGCCAATCTCAAATGCTCAACATTATATTCAAATAAAGACCTTAAATTTTTATTTTTTTTAGTTGGGTAAAATAGTTTTCAAATAATGGTTGCTCATAGAAGGTTGCTAATTCTTTACTAAATTCTTTCCAATTGAACATTTGTCCTTGTTTGTCACTCATCTTCCATTGGCACCATTGGTAATGTCCTAATTATAAATATAGTAAAGCTATGTCAACCATGGCATTATTTGGTATATTGTGAAGTTTAAATTGTTGTTCTTGAGGCTTATCTATGAAATTACATTTCTACCATCAAACTTATGAATGTTTATTCTTGGTAGGTATAATTTTTGACCTAAAAAAGGTTTGCTATCCCTTGATTTGGTTTGTTAGGGTTGTTCCCACCTTGGTTTCTTTCTTGGAACTTTAATTTTGATAATAATTCCTTTGTAAACCTATCTAAACCCTCATTTAAGGATTTTAAAAATGGGTCAAATAATTCATCTTGAATGAAATGTATTGTTGTTTCATGTCCTTGTGGAACCCTTTCATCAATTTTAGGTGGTGGAAAATAAAATGGGTCCTTATATTTTATATGTGTAGAAAGGTCCTCTAATCCTAAAGATGGCATGATTTCAAATATGTTTTTATTTTAAGATTTAATAAGGTAGGAAAGTATTTCGTGTGAGAGAATTTGATGTTTCAGGTAGGACCAAACTTAGACCACTAAATTAAGTAATATATTTTATGAATACAAATAAATTTCAACGAACTAACCCTACCTAATTTTTGATAAGATTCTCAAAAATATATTTATAAAAATTGCAGCCTATAGAGCAAAATAATTAAAGTTTTAACTAAGCTTTGGCTAGTAAATTAAAGAATTTATTTTACTTCCAATAGAAAATTACAAAGAACTAACCCTGTCTAATTTTTGATAATGTTTCAAAAAATGTAAAGTTTTTAAGAAAATTAAAAAAATTATGGCTTATAGAGCAAATTAATGAAGAAATATAAAATCTCAATAACTTTTGGAAAATGTACCTTAAAAGTTTGAATTTTTTTTTTGGAGATTTTGTAATACATACCACAAAACCCAACAAAAATCAGATCCAAAGTCACATTGGTTTGGAAGTTATAGCAGAAACAAAAAAAATCGCCCAAATCATAGCTTTGATACCACTTAAGTTATTTTTTTGGAAATATTTATAAAAATCAGAAATATAGCAAACCACTTCGAGGTGGTGACCTCCAATAACCAGATACTAACATATGAATTAAATATTGCATGATATGATAATACGAGAGAGTTCTCTTCCTTATTTATAGGCTAAACTACGTGGGGACATAAGCCCCTTATCTTAATTAAGGGGTATTAGTGTATTAAATAATATTTATGTTAGGGTTTGTAGTGTATAAAAATGTATCCCTTTACATTTTAACGGTTGTTTGGGCCCTCCTGGTTAAAATGAGGCTTCTTTATGCCTTACTTGGTCCTATTTTTCATCCACAAGCCTTATTTAATGATTTCTTTGAGGGTAAACCTAACATTTCATAAATGACCAATCATAATTCATGTGTGTGTTTTAGAAAATTTGCATAAAACAAGTACAAATACAAGGTTATTTCACACAATTTCTCTTAACAAGCTAAGAAAAATTTCAAGCAATCAAGATTACTTTCACAAGAGCATTCAAGTATTCAAGAGAATTCAAGAGTTGATTATCAAGCATTTGGAGCAACATTCAAGATTCAAGCATCATGTCAAAGTCATCACACATCATGTGTGTTTGTGGACTAACATTTGCGATGCAGGTTTTCATGATTCAAGCAAGCATTCAAATACATTATTTCATATCAAGATCAAGAGTCGAGATTCACATTCATGCTAGTCATTTCACACAAGTTTGCAACCTTTATATCAAGGGTTTGGTGAGTTGCAACATTGTGTATTGTTCATTCATCATTTCTTCATTTTATTTCATTTCATTTCAAGGTTTGATTACCAAAACGGGGTTTGACCAAGGCAAACCCCTATTCCCTAACACAACAAAAGTATTTCCTCTTCATGTGTGATTGCAAATCTAGGTGATTTAGAGCTTAAAGATCCTTTGAAGAAAAAGTTGCAAGATTGAAGAAAGTTGTCAAAGTTGTCAAGAAGTTGTCATTTTCACATAAACTCACCTACAACTCATAATTCATACTTTCAGACTCGAAGATCAAACAAGATGCAAGCTACAAAAGATCACTAGAGGATACAAAAATTTCAGCCAAACCCTAGTACTGGGACTAAATCACCACCTTGGGCGTATGAGTCCCAATATACCTCTTTTCAACAGTTTTAAGTAGATCCTGGTTTGCCAATAGCATATTTTATATTCAACCCAAAACCCCTAGGTTGGGACTAAATCGTCTAGTCTGGCATATGAGTCCCAGTGCACATCAGAAGCAACAAATTTCAAAGATTTTAGATCTTGTTTAGTCATCTCTTATCCTCCAAGTACTTTTCTATATCTTTCTATTTTTCTATCTAATTTCATATTTAAGTTTCTAGGGTTTAGTTTATTTGTGTTTGCATTTCCTTATTTATAAGCATTTGCTTAGTGGTGAACCCCCTTTTTAATCACACCTAAGGAAACCTCCTACTAGTCCTATTAGTAGCAGCCCCTTCCCTCAATTGAGTCACTTGATTGAGGGATCTTTGTTTCCTAATGAAATAGAGTGAAATAGGTCCCCTTGTCCTTGTGTTCCATCTCCTAAAAGGTGGAGCACCCTATTGCCTTCGGTTCAGGGTTAAGCATGCCACAAGTGCTTATCCTTAGGAATACATAATATATACTTAGGAATATATCATATTAGGATCATAACAATTAGAGTAGAAAGAAGGAGATTATGCATTGTTATTTCCTCATGTGTAATTTGTACCTTATATGTCAAAGATATCATGTTTCAAATCTAAATAAGATAAGGTAGAACTTTATCCTAGCTATAGTTTGATTTTCTCTATGAATAGACTTTATGAAAGCTACAATATCATTATGTCCATACACTATTTTGTGTAAGGTAAGAAATTATTGCAATTAATTTTCATGTGTGTACCCAAATATTTTAAATGCTCTTGTGAAAATAAAGTTACATTAGTAGAAGAAATTAAGGGAGTAGATATGGGGTTTATTATTAAAACCTGAAAAATGAAATACAAAAGATTAAAGAAGATATTATGGGAGTAGCAATATCAATTTGATCTTAATAGGCCATACCTAATAGTGAGAAGGCGATGTGCAAAAAAATACAAATTTTTCCCCACCTACCTACTATTGGTTAAAAAGAATAAGAAATTTTGACTTGAAAACAACCACCACTGGGAAATCCCAAGGCCTCACCAAAATTGGGAATAATTTTTTTATTAAATTGCTCCTTATTTTGAAATGTCTGGTGTATCAAAGATTTGGATTATCTTCCCTTTGGGTGACAAGTTGCTAAGCTCAAAAAATTTATGAACTTGAGTCTTCAATCAAACTACTTTTTCATCCAATTCTTGTTGAAGTATGAAAACCAATAGTCTCAATCAAAAATAAAAGGGGAATAAATTAGTTAATATGATTGCAAGAAAAGGAAAATAAGCTTGATTTCCATTGAAAATAGACATAGAAGTACCAAACCTTATTTTTATGGGAATAGGAGGGTAGCTAAGGACCCTTGGTGCTATTCATATTTTAAAATTTGAGGAAATAAGTTTTGCTAAAATTTGGCTATCTTGGTGGTTAAATGTGTGTTCATTGCCATTCATACTTTATGCTCAAATAAATTAAGGGGATATTGTTGTTTTCCTTAAGTCACCCAAACCATCAAACTCAAGGAAAAGGCTTAAATCTAGCTATATAATCCACAAGTTCAACTTGGTAAAAAGGAATGAGATAAGCTTATTTGGTTGGTCAAATAATAAATGATGGAATTTCACTAAGTCATTGCCACCACCATAGACTTTGGCTCACCTCTCACAAGCCTATTGTTGTACTTGCATTAGAAGGAGGGATACCATATCCTTAATTCTTGACATTATGCCACTACCATCACCTTTGGTCAATGATGCATATACCTATAATCATTAAACATGGCGAACAACAAGTTCAACCTAGAAATATAAGGGTTGGATAATTCTAGTTCATGTTAGCATACATGTATAGAAAACTCTATAACAATCTATCCCTACCTGTCTCAAATCAATCTCCATTCACCTTAGATTACTCTTCCCCTTAAGAATTGTGGCTAGAGTTTTAGAACTTCCAGGCTAGTAGATGACCCAAGTTTGAACCTCCAGGGTATCGGAGTAGTGACATGCATTCATTTGACCATGCCAATGATTGTTGTCTAGGATATTGATGTACCTTAGGGACTAGTCGACATTCACCTACATCATAAAGATGAAGGATTGCCAAGGGCTACCCTAGATGTGATACTGGGAGCAAATGAATTGGTAGTTACCCTACTGTGGAAGTAATAGAAATCAAAGTTGACCATTGCATTAGGAGGGTTAGCAAACAATCACTTATAAGATGGAGGTGATTGATGTTGGGTGCTACCTATACTACAAAGAAGATAGCTGAAAATATCACTAAGATCACAAGAGGATACATGTTGAAAGTTACTTCTTCTTAGGTGGATAGACTTGTCACCAATGGTCTAGGGGAAAAGTTGGAATCCACTAGCTTAGATAGGTCTTGTGGAAATCTCTCTTGTGCCTATATGACCATTTGGGATTGAGGCTCAAGCCTAGTGTATTGAAATCCTCTTCCCAATTTTTGATGGTATACTTGACCCTTTTGGTATGAGGGTCGACCCTTGGTGTAGAATACGATACATTGAAGTCGTCTTCCCAATTAATCCTTCGAAAAAACCAAATCTTCACTTGTCACCTAAGTCCATGATCTTGCCTTCATCATAATAGGATTATTTTTTGAGATAGCTTGCTAGGTCCACTTGGTTGGGGTGGACGAGGCAATGGTTCACTTGGTTAGGTTTGTTGCACCCTTGAGTTTGGTAAATGGGAACCCAATTAACCAAGATGCTACTTGTGATCAACCAAGTTCTCATTCTCCTCTAGGTACCTATAAGTTATGGTCATTGCACTTTGATTACTATGTTACACAATATTGCATTGGTTCACTTGGTTAGGTTTGTTGCACCCTTGAGTCTAGTAAATGGGAACCCAATTAACCAAGATGCTACTTGTGAACAACCAAGTTCTCATTCTCCTTTAGGTACCTATAAGTTATGGTCATTACACTTTGATTACTATGTTACACAATATTGCATTTGGATGAACTTAATATTCATGCTGCTTTTGAAAATAGTTTTTGTATTTACTTTGCTGGTTTTAATTAAAAAAATCATTTTTCCATATTAAATTTTTACATTGATATTTGTTGAGTTTTACAAAAGAAAGAAATTTAGAAAATTAAAATAACCAAACCTACATAGTGTGTTTTTAATCTAATAAATGTCATTTATAACTTTTTTTTATTGAATCAAAGCAAAAAAATACATAAAGAATGATAACCAAGGATATCTAAAAAGAGAAATTACAAAACAATAGTCCAACCACACTAAACAAACCAAGCAACCATGTGGGAAAGAGCTACAACTAACTAATATCGATTTACAACAACACCAAACTGAAAGAAAAACACTACAAACTCTTAATTTTAACATAGAAGCTGTTTGAAACATATTACATCATTTTTGTATTCTTAATTCTTATAACTTTACGAAAACCCTAAACTAGTTCTTGGTGATCCAAATACTTTCCAGTACTATACAAAAAGAACTTTTAAGACGAAAACCCTATCAGCTTTGCTTCATACTATCTGTAGGGAGGAAAATTTCAGGTTACAAGACTTTAATTATAATTTTTGGCACAATAGCACAAATCAAAGAAATTAGATAACTTGCCTGCCATGATTTCTCAAAATGTTCAAGAGCGTCACACAAACAACACGAAGAAACACGAAGAATGAAAATCCTCGAGTAAAACGCAGTAGGAAAGGAACCCTCGTATTAATGAAAAAATAGACAATAATACAGATGAAGAATGTGATTCACAAGAAAACATACATATTGACCCGTTTACGGGAAAGATGGCAAGGAAAAGAAAGAACAGGCGTGCAAGGGAAGAAAAATTAGAAATAGAGAAGGAAAATATAGAGAAGAAGAGGCTTGAAAGCCTTCTATTTGGATCTGATAAAAACCAATACAAAGAGGATGATAGAAAAATACCTGCGTGGTTTATAGATAAAACCCCAAGTTTCGAAAGGTTTGCATTTGAAGAAGAAGATGGTTGCGTAGAGGAAGAAAGAAAGCCTGCTTGGATTGACGAGAAAGAGACCCAGGCACTCGTCGACATTTCAAAGGTAAATCGATTGAAAAAATTAAGAAAAGAAGAAAATGAGGGCTTAATTTTAGGAATTGATTACGTTAGGAGGTTAAGACTCCAACATGCTAGGTTGAATCCCGGTACAGAGTGGGATGATTCGGATAGAGGAAAAAGAAGGGGCGTAGGGTTTGGATCTGATGATTCTAATGAGGATGAGGGTTTAGGGTTTAGGGCTAGTGAGGGTTTTGGATGGGAATGATTTGTTGAGGAGTAATGAGGAATTTGTGGTCAGGAGCAAAGATAAGCTTTTGCATGGGTTGATTGAGTATTCTAGGCTTACAGATGCAAATACAGAGGACCCATCCAATGCCATTGTGCAGTCTATGGGGTTTCATAGGAACAGTCGACTGTTGCTCGCTGCTGAGCTTGATAAGAAGTTGAAGCTTTTTCAGATTGATGGAAAGCGGAATGCTAAAATTCAAAGCATTTTTATTCAGGATCTACCTATTTACAAGGCTGCATTCTTCCCAGATGGATCGCAGGTGATTGTGGCAAGTAGAAGGAAGTATTTTTATAGTATGGATGTGGTGAATGGGAAGCTGGATAGGGTGTGTAGTTTGATTGGAATGGAGGAGAGGAGTTTGGAGAGTTTTGAAGTGTCCTTTGATTCAAGCTTGATTGCTTTCCTTAGGAATGAGGGGTATATTATGCTGGTTTCTACCAAGACAAAA
>VDFB02220788.1:0-20915 GCA_007258455.2 Sequoia sempervirens | reverse complement strand
TTATGCAAGCAATACTCAGGTCATCTCGGTTCAATTATACCTAGATGCTTGTATTATCTTGCTATATCATAACTCATGAAAGCAATACTCAAGTCATCACTAGTGCTAACATACCCTTTGATGCTTGTATTAACTTTCAACATTTCAATGCTCTATGATGACACAAAAAGCACAAATAAGCTCTCAGAATGGAAATATTGTATAGATATCCTGCATGGTTAGTATAGATTACATTCATTTTAGAATTTCCATTTGGCATAAATATAGATTTTTTCTAAAAAGCTGGCAAAATATCAAAGTTTCATATCTTTCGAATAAACAACACAATATATTTGACATTCACAAAAACATCATCACATACATTTTTCATACATATTTGCATCAGAAAATAATAAAGCGTACATCATAATCTTCACATCACTTTCGTTGCATTTTCATTTTCACAACATATCATTTTCGTTTGTTTCCATACATCATACATCACATTATAAATCATATCATAAACATCATGCATATAGAAAATAGATGTACTCAACGCACGAACAAATCATCGATGCATATCATATTATCTCAAAAATGAATGTCAAAATATACAAAGATGTCACCTATGCATGACATAACATCATCCAAAATGGAATCATATCAGTGTGTATACAAACGTCTCTACAGAAAATTGATAAGACATCATGCAAAATTCACTATGAAGTGTTATCCTTTGATGCTTCCGATCTCGGCTTTGTCCCAATTGCACCTGATGGACCTGCTCCACCTGTCCCTGATGACCCTCAGGCATGTCAAGCAATGAGGTCAATCCGCATGCCTCGATCACATCTCTATCCACCTGTACAAGCTATGGAATCAACCTCCATGTATTTTGGAATCGCTCCCGTAACTGCAAGATGCTCAATCTCTCCTATTGAATAGGAAGAATCATCAAGTCAAAGCAAAATCAATATCAAATCATCAAGAAAAATCAATCAAATATGAATATCAACAAACTATTTGTTTTTCATCATCACGAAAAGCAAATTTATCAAAATCCTGTTTTTTTTTAACAACTTTAGAAGCAAACTTATCAACAAACTATTTGTTTTTCATCATCATGAAAAACAAATTTATCAAAATCCTGTTTGTTTTTAACAACTTTAGAAGCAAACTTATCAACACATTATTTGTTTTTCATCATCATGAAAAGCAAATTTATCAAAATCCTGTTTGTTTTTAACAACTTTAGAAGCAAACTTATCAACCTATTTGTTTTTCATCATCATGAAAAGCAAATTTATCAAAATCCTGTTTGTTTTTAACAACCTTAGAAGCAAACTTATCAGACAATTATTTGTTTATCATTAACCTGAAAGCAAATTTATCAACTACTATTTGTTTTCCAACAACTTTGGGAACAAATTTATCGGACAAACATCATCAAATCAAGGTAACGCAATACGCTCAAAAATTACAATTTTTACTAGGTTAAAATGGGAAAATGACATGGAAAATGACATTTTTAACCTATATAAAGGCAAAATTGGGGCATTTTATCACATTTTATCACAGCAGGGGCACTCTAGGTCATCAATTTTTCATTTCACATCTTTCCACGTCAATTTCTTCACATCATCATTTTCAAATGATGAATCGACATCTTAAAAATTATAAAATTCGAAAAAATTCGAAAAAATTTAAAAAATCAAATTTTTCACAAAAACATCAAAATCTTATCGATTCATCGTCCGAGGGGGCATATACCTATCAAAATTCAACAATCAGCATCTATGAAAATAAATTCTTTTCAAGCAATGCAAAACACATCACTACAAAAGAGGGGCAAATGTATACACCTAAAATGGTCATTATCAATAATAGTTCGGTAATTAATTAGCCTTTTAATATTTAATTAAATCTTGACCTTGACCGTGATATAAAATAAATCTAAATAATTTATTTATATTGTCTATTCTTTTCATTTCCCCAATTAAATAAATAAGTTTTATTTAATCACTTTTCTTATCCATTTCACTAATTAAATAAACATTATGATTTATTTATATTAATTATCATATAATCTTGGGTTGAATATTTTATTCAAATAAAGATTAAATATTCTTCTCTTCTAAAAAATCCATTGACAATTAAATATTCCAAATATTTAATTAATTCTTCTAAAGTCTATTCACAATTAAATATTCCAAATATTTAATTAAAATCTTCTAATGTTCATTCACATCAAATATTTCAAACATATTTTATATATTCCCCAACCCACAAACACACAAAATTAAATATATTTATTTTATTTAATTTGATTATCGTAAGAATAACTGAAACAACTCTCAAACAGAAATTTAATAAATTCTCCTGCTTCTCGGTGCCAAAGTTGTTCTCTGGTTGGAAGACAACAAGCCTCCATTCTTCTCTCCAACCCTCCCAACATCTTCCCATCTCCTTCAACCTCTCCATCTCTCACCATTCAAACTTCTACCGCATAAACCTCCATAGCCATTGACTACAGCAAATGTGCTCTTGCTCCTCAGAAAAATCTATAAAAGGAACCGGTTTGCCTTTGAAAGAGAGAGAAGTTTGCATACAGAAAAACTATAGTCAATCAGCCTTCAGCATCCATAGCTCTTTTAGAATCATAGCATAGCATAAAGCTTAGCATATTATCAATCCATATAATGGCCTTATCATCATCATATCATAAGCTCAAAGTATCCATAATCCAATACCTCTGCATAATCTATAGCCCCTATGCATATCCGTATATTGACATTTCACTCCACCAGCATATAGGATAGAGAAGTACTCTCTCTTTGCATACTCATTTTGCAGGTTGCCATTCTAAGAAGCTTTGCTTACACAATCTGAGAGCAGCAGCTTCAAGCAAATCACTAGAGATAGAGGACAATGGAACGATTCTAAAGAAGCTCTGTTTGATTTCTTTGATTTCAATTCTATTTAGCTTTTCTTTAGTTTAATGTTGCATTGGTGTGTTTTTGTTATCTTATTTTGATACTAACATTTCCACACACAAAAGTAAGTAATGTATAGTCTCCTCGAAATAGACCTTCAAAGATTGCTTTATTTAGCACTTTGGACTCTTTTTAAGGGAAACTAGTAGCAACATAGTTAACTTCTTCACAAACTTGGTTTGAAGTACTCTTACTATTTTTGTGCATTTAAAATGGAGTTTTAAGCCTTCCACCCTAAAAGTGACCTCTAAATAACTTCAAACACCTTAACTACCTCATTCTTATTCATTTGTTTTGCAAACAAGCATTTTCATTCAAAGAGGCTGAGCTTTGATTTTTGCTTGTTGGATTGAATGCGAAACATGACACAACTTTCTTTTTTCTAAAATTGTTCAACATCATTGAACTAAGAATTTATCACACATCTGCAGAGAAACAAAGGAGTACCACAAACTAAAACACATTACACTTTGGTTCTCACTGACTTGATGTACTCTTCAACATCTCTCTTCTCTAAAAGCAACCTCTAAATCACTTCAAACACCTTAACTACCCTAAAACCGACCTCTCAATCACTTCAAACACCTATATTAAGCTACCACTCTCAAGACCAATGTAACAATGATACAAAATAATGCTTTGAGTTTGAAAGATGGGTCACTTTCCTACTTTGGGTGGGATTTCAGACTCTCTAATACTATCATGCATTTCTTTCATTCCTTGTGCCTCCACCTCCCACTTCCTTCTCTTGTGGGCCTTTGAAATTTTTCCTTTCCATTCGCATAACACCCTAATACCTTGACCACCACTTCTCAAACCATACATTCCTCTTTGGATCTTTGGGACTTTTGATGATGTCTTACATTTGTAAAACAACCAATGGGGTATCCTAATCCTCAAACCCCTAGATCCCCATTGTCTTGTGTCCTAACACCCAAGAATCCCATCGCCTGAACCCTTGATGTTGGACCTTGGGATAATTATTTGCTTGAACTTAAAGCAATCATTTCCCTAGATCTCCACACTCAAGCATGCACTTTCACAAAACCTCACCATTTGAATGGACTCCACCCATGACCATGACTAACCAAGAATGCAATTAATGAGCCCAAATTTGAATGTGAGAAAATGGCAAGAAACTTTGGACCCATGTTAGGCCTTCAACCTCTATATAAGGAATAAAAACTTCATTAGTTTGGATAATCTTTGGACATCATCTCAACAAATCCAAAATTGCAAAGTCGGACACTTGTGTTCACTTGTTGAATCTAAGGACAAAAACCCTTAGGTTATGGAGATTTTTCGACGAAACCCCATTGGTTTCCTAGAGTTTGGAGGATGAAACTTGTTTGGATTTGTGAGGGAAATTTCACACAAAGGTTGCATCTGTACGCCAAGCATAGTGGATTTCAGCATCCCAATATTTTTCTAAATTTTTTTTTTATCATTGTAATCTTGGTTATGAGCAAACAATTGAAGCAAAAAAATTGTAATCATGAAGTGAGTTATTTGAATTAAATACTCTATTCCAACCAACTTATATGTGTAGATTTATTTATCATATGTAAATGTTTTAGATCTAAATATCTTGTTTAAATGTTTTGGCTAATTTTCATTGAATTATTCCAAATCTAAGAAATTTGTATGAATAATTTAGTTAAGGATCATTGCATTTATCATTGAGCCTATGGTCAAATGTTCTCATCCTATGACATAAGTCTTGAATTTCTTTAATCAGTTCTGACAAGTCATGACCTCTTGATTGGGAAGGTTGTAACTCCCCCATTCATTCAGACAACCAGATGTATGTTTGTTGACAATATCAAATAAAACCTCCAGCCAGGGTCTGCTAGTGTAGGGAGAAGCAATGCATGAAATTTTCTTTTTGATTTGGGCTAAATGTGATTAGGACAGGCCCTGATAGGGTTGTATCAAAGCCCAAGAGAGAGATATGTTGAGGAAGAAAATAGAGAAATTATAGTGAAAATGTGCATTAGCATGTCTCATTTTATTTATAGAAGAAAGTACAGTGCACAACAATCAAGCAAAAGCTAAAATCCATCTATGAAATAAATTACTCACTATCAAAACTAACCTTCAAATTAAAGAAGAATTTAAGAAGTTATATTTTCATATAACTTCTTCAAATGTATTTAAATTATTGTACAAGGAACATAAAATATTAGAGATGCACTTTCCAAGCAATGTTGTTTTCCTATCGGTTTATGTAAAACATAATTATTGTGGGGATTCTACTTAAGATTCAATTAATCAAGGAAATCAGAAAGGTTTTGGAGTTTTGTTCTACCAATGCAATTATTTTCTATACTAGCCATTATGGAGAAGCGGTTTATACAAATTTTCTTTGTGAAAAATACATTGTGATTAAATTATTTGTTTAAAAGTTATGTCTTGCTTTTTAGTTTCTAAAAGAATCCATATTTAGATGGTGTTGCAGTCAGATAAACATCTATTTTTCACAGAGCTCACAACTTTTAACAGTATTCTTTTCCTAAATTTCTAGGTCAAAGTGCATGATGATGTCATTTCATGCCTACAAATAATTGAATCTTCTAGTCAACAAATGGTCACAACATCTTGGGATGGAATGATTAAAATATGGAACATTGATGAAGGTAGAGGTAGTTGGGCAACAACTTTTGGCTCATCTAAGAAGACACAAAGTGCCAGCAAGTATATGAAGAATGGTCATATGATATATTATTAGTATTCATATGGGAGTCTAGCCATATTAATTTTTTGAAAAAGGTGAATTTATGTCATATAAAAAAATTGATGGTTACAAATGGACCACCAAATTTACTAAGGCATGGGAAAGTTGACAAAGAAGAAAATAAGATGGTGCAGGGTTAATCATATGAGTATCTAGTTGTTACTTATGCAATGTGAAATAATGCTTTGAGTTTGAAAGATGTGCAATGCAATGTAATCAACAATATGAATATAAACTACATAATATTTAACCATTTATTCTTTTATGCTATTGTACATTGATATTTAACCATTGCTCACTTGATTAAATTTTTCAAAGTTTAATCATGCACATGAGGAGGAAACTAAATTTAGATTTTCAACTACATATATATCAAAATTTATCCAATAATCCAAGTGTATGTCCATATACAAAAATGGCATCAACGTCAACTCAAACAAAGTTTTACAATATGCGGCATATGCCATCTCGGTATCTATTCAAAATTTACATGCCAAAATGTCTATCTCATCCTAAACTACTGGTGGATCATCAAAATGGGGCCTCTTTGAAGCAATTGTTGGCTTTGAAGGTAGCTGCACAAGAAAAACTCAAACCAAAATTGAGATTAGTTATACTATATAATTTAAAATTGAATAATTAACATAAAAATCAACACACATTGAATTATAATTGAACTCTAAAATTGAAATCTTGATTACTTGAAATATACCTCTTTGAAGGGTCAGGAGTCCTAGAATATACCCCTCTCAAAGAACTAACCAAACCAACTTTTGTAACGTCAATCTATATATGTGAACAAAAACATGAAATTGATCCAAGTTAGCATAGAATTGTCAGCAATAAGAACATATTTACCAAGCATAAAATAAAATAAACACATACCTTTTTAGGTTGATCTTTTTTTGTATCTCCTTTGGTGTCTCAACACCTCCTCCTTGAGGTGTTTCAACACCTCCTCCTTTAGGCATTCAACTACCTACTCCTTCAGGTGTTGTGGCACTTATCAACAATGATGTATAGCTCACAACCACCTGTACATAAAAATGAGAAGTACATATGAAACTACGAATCTATGTCAATGTATGCATAATCAATAAAAGATCTTATAAATTTTAATTCAATCAAATTTGAGTTCAATTACCTTTCCTTTATCTAACATTGTGCCTCCATAGTCTGGAGAGTAAGATAAAAATATAAGTTAATATATAATTTCATTATTGACAATTCAAATGACAAGAAAATATGCAGTAAAAAAATGTAAATGAGTGAGTGCAAAAATACATACTGTGCATGTCGAGGCCAAATGAAATGGCCCTAAGGGTGCTATCAGTCACCTGTGTGAGCTCCTCCTCAGACATTAACTATTAAATAGACCATGTAAATAAATATTAGTACTTGATACTATCTCTTGTTAATATTCATTTTTAAAAAAATGCAAGTTATGAATTTACACCTTAAATGTTACCTGTGTAACTACTCCAGTGTCCACCTCTAGCAAGAGAGGAATTTGTAGGGTGTGCTCCACTCCCCTACATGTGATTTGCTATAATCTCCACATCCTGGATGTCATAATCAGAAGTGTCTAATGGATGCTCAGGGGGCTGTATAATAGGACCCAAGCATATTTGCTGGCATGTATTGCAAATATGTGGACCTGAGGAGGATGATGCAGCACCATTGGATCCATCGCAAGGATCACCAGATTGTGGATGAGCTACTAAAGAAGCATGGGAAACCACAAGACCACTCAAAGAGTGAATTGCTTTGATAGTTTGTGTGACCGCATCCTCTGTAATATTTGGATGTTGTACTGGAGGTGGCGGAGGAAGGGGAGGATGAGGAACATGTGGGCGCCTAACTGCTCTAGCTACCCCTGGCCTATCTTGAGGCATACCTCTACCAACGCCCTGGAATGGTTTAATGTCAAAGTAATTGACATGATGCCCTAACAAAAACTCAGCATATAATTTTTTAATAAAGTAAAAAGGTACATCAAGATTATTGTTGGGTGGTTTATCAAAACCATACACCAACGATCCCAAAATTTATCTACTATGCCCCTATGCATGCACCATTTTATAAATTTTTTTGGTTTGTTAACATTAACTGGAAAACTAGTGCTGGGGTTAATAAATAAAGAGGCTATTTAGGGTTTTTTTTATTTGGATATCTTTCACATCATCATAAGACAATCCACGTGCATAATATTCCTTCATGGTTTCTTGCCACAAATGAAAAGCATTATGTTGGGTGGAGAGGATTTCTACATTTGTAATTATTCCTATCAATGTGTTTGACATATGGGATAATTGAGGGATTTTCTTATAAACATCACAAATGCCCCTCAATTGCTCCAATTTTTCATGAATTAAGTCTTCAATTGATGGTTGTGGCGGTGGTGTAGCATTTGGCATTTCTGCATTTTGACTCTCAGCTGGTGGATTTTCATTCTCAACTAGTGGAATTTGTGCATTCTCATTTTCGACAGCCATAATGCCTAATTAAATTTAAAAAATAATTAATCTAAAATTAGACAATATAAATGAAACACTATTTTTAAATCAAAATCAATTAAAAATATTCATTTTTTTTATCAAAATCTATTTTGAACTAAATTGTTTCATAACAATTCAATTAAAAACCCTATTTTTGAAAAAAAATCTACAAAAAACATTCTTTTTTTAATCCAAAATCCATTCTCAATTCAAATTTTTCATAAAAATTCAATCCAAAACCCTATTGTGAAAATAAATCCACAAAAAATGTTCATTTTTTTAATCAAAATCTATTATAAACTCAAAATTTTCACAAAAAATCAATCAAAAACCCTATTTTCAAAAAAAAATCAACAAAAAACCATATGAAATTATTCAAATCTAAATCAAGGTGGATCAAATCAAATAAAAATAAGACTTACCTTTCAAATCCCGATTTAGCCTAAATCCCGAGGATATCCATTAATGCAAAGAATGGATGCAATATTACGGGTTCTTCAACTTCTTGGGAATGACTTCAAAACAACAACAAAATTTTTAATTTATGCTTTTTACCGTCAGGATATCCTATTTGTAAAAGTAGGTTTGGTGTTTGGTATGGTGACACCCGAGCCTAAAAAAAGTCAACATGTTCTTTTCACATTTTTTTGGTCGATGAAAGACTTGTTTTTTTCCTCATTGCCACTTTTTGGCCCACCATTAACCTACATACCCTAAGGTTGGTTGACATGTTTGAAAATGATCAAGAGTTTGATTTTGTGTTTAAAAGTTTGTTGCTTGATTTGATTTACATTTGAATTTTTTTTTTGCTAATTGTTGTGGTTGTTTTTGTTTGTTTTTCAAAGGATGAAGGTGATGATCATTTTATTATGGATGATTGATTATTTTGAGTGAAAGGAATTGAGATGAGGCGGATAATTTTTTTTTTTCAAATATTTGGATGTTTTTGATGTTTTTTGGTATTTTCAAGATTTTACAAATGTTTTGATTTTTGATTTTTTGAGCGTTTGGGATTTTTGAATTTTTATGAATGTTTTGGAGTTTTGTTTTACAATGTTTGTGTTTTGTTTTGAATGATTTTTATTTTTGATGTCTCGAGGGTTGATCAAAGATTAGCCTTTATACATTTAAAAGCTCAAGATGGCGTAGTTATGATTCCATGTTTTGATGTTTTCTATTTTTTTTTGACTTGTTTTGGATTTTCTACTTTTTTGATGTTTTTGGTTTTGCATGATTTTGATGATTTGGATATGGATATGTGATGATATTAGTGCATTGTTTTGGGATTTTGTTGAAAACCAAGCTAAGGTTGATTGATCGAGATTAGATGGATTGATGATGATGCTTTTGTTGAGGATGCACACAACAATCTGAGATAAGAGATGGATATCCCAAGATGATGGTTATGATGATAACATTGTTGAGGATACAACAATGCAATGATAGTGTTATGCCACAAGGATTGGAAAGGATATCCCAAAATGATGATTTTTTTATTGGATTTGATTGATCATGATTGATAAAGCTTGATTTTGGAACAAAAGTTGTTCGAATGATTTGATGTGACATTTTGAAGGGTGTGTTTGATGCAACTAATATTGATTGTTTGGATCGATGTTTGATTGAATATAACACTTGATAAGAACATCTTCATGTAAAACATGCCATGGAGCTGGTGATTGGATTTTTTCTCACAAGTGGTAGAAAATTTTTTATTTCACATTGCCAATGTTTGAATCACCACATAAGTTGGAGGATATAGATCAAGATTTATTTTGGATGAAAGATGTAAATATCTACCCCCAGTGTCTAGCAATGTATGGAATGCGATAGGTGGATGCTTGGATAGGTGTATGGATGAATGGATATAGCAAGCATGCAAAGGATGCCAAGGATTATCTTATGATAAGATAAGGTGTTCCGGATAAAGAATGCTCATTGGATAATGCTTCATGGCTCAGATAATGCTGCATATGATAGGATTAATTAAAATGACCCATGTCAAGATGTTTTACCGTAAGCAAGTGTGAAGTGTGCCCCAAACTTTCATCAAGATCAAGATAACTTGGATGATGGATGTAGATGGATGAAAATGGATTAGATAAATGGTTCATAGATGAATGGATTTATTATCGATAAGATGGATGGGGTGTTGGATTTATTATGGATGGGATAAGATGCTTCCTCTGGTAGGGTGTACAGATGCTTGATTCTACTCATGATGTTTGTTTGCTAGGTTTCATCATGGTCTTGCCCAAAGTGCTCACAGTAGTAGTTTTCACTAGAGGATGATTTTTTATCTTTACTATTTTCATGACTTTTTTTTTGGATTTTTTTCTAAAGATTTTAAACTCATGTTGAACAATCTAGTGGTGTTGATGTAGATGCTTTTTTCATGATGTGCCATTGATATTTTTTCTTGAAGTTATTTTGCTAAGATATGTGCACTTGAATACAACTTTTGAGATTCCTAATCTGCTTCACTGATATCGGAGTTGACTTTTTCTTTGTGCACACTTCGCGATAGAGTGCTTTCTAAATCCTTATGATGAAGGGTTGTTTCCAACACATGGTTAATGTGAGAATTGGATATTATGTGTGGAGGCATGGATGGAGTGTGTTTAGGGATAGGAGATGGATTGGTTGATATTTTGGAATCTTTGACTCTCCAAACTTGGGAAGATGAGCAATGATGGGTGGATATGAAAGTGTGTGTGGAATTAGGAGCAACTATTTGATATACTTTGTATGCCACTTGAAAATCCTAATTTTGATTTTGTGGAAATCTTTGATGGATACTTTTCCCTCTTTTATTTTTCCCCATAGTTTCTTTGACTAATGGAGTTTGATAGGGATAATCTTTCTTTGTATATTTTAGTATCCATGCGTATTTTATTTTTCCATTATGCTTCTCAGCTTCTCTTGCTTTGATAACATTAATTGTGCTTTGATTCAAATATTTCTTTTGATGTTGGTCCCAATTCATGGATGGTATGATGGGTGGATGAAGATTCAGCAATAGGAAGGAGCCACTTGTCAACTTGTGATAGGTTAAGGAATGAGCACATTTTGGTCAATGTGCCAAAGAGGGGGAGATTTGAAATTTGAATTTGATGACATGGCATGTTTAGGGGGGATAAAAGATGAGTTAAATGCTAAGTTTGACCTTTGCAAGAGACATGTAAGAGACATGTAAGAGCTCTTAATTTCTTTATTCAATGTACATGTCAACTTGGAGGGAGATTTCAATCTTGGAGAATATTCCCTAAAGATGCCATGTTGAAAGAAAATGGAAAATTAATAAATCAATAAATTGATTTATTTGTGCAAGTGGGAAAAGCTAGAGGATGTGATGGGTGATTAGATTAGATTAATTAGGATTAGATTAATTTAGTGGGGGATTAGGTGATTTGACCCATTTGAATTAGATTTAGGGATTTAAACTAAATCAAAGGGGGATGAAAGGTGATTTGAGACTTAATTAAATAAATATTTGATTTATTTAATCAAAGAGGGTGATGATAGGCTTAAATTAAATAAAGTTGTTTTATCTAATTTAAATGGATGACCCTAGAGATTAATCAATTAAACTTGGTTTATTTAAATGATGAGCGAATATGATTATACATGATGCCAATTTTGTGTGTCTACAAATAGTAGATGAATTAAAGATTAATTAATCAAATAAATATATTTAATTAA
Organism: Sequoia sempervirens; assembly: GCA_007258455.2. Lineage (NCBI taxonomy): Eukaryota > Viridiplantae > Streptophyta > Pinopsida > Cupressales > Cupressaceae > Sequoia > Sequoia sempervirens. The sequence goes on along the minus strand of VDFB02220788.1, from coordinate 9,009 downwards.
TTAGATTTATCTAGACCATTTTTAGGTGTATACAATTAGAAGTGATGATGAGTTCATTAAAAATATATTTCTTAATCAAACCCAACATAACTATTATGTAAATTTGTGTTTCATGCAAGAGACACATCTCTCCAAGCATGAGACCTATTTAAAGATCTTTGGATCTATGAATTTAAATTATAGAAAATAATTCAAACTCTTAAATTTTAAAAAATTGGTATCAAAGAATTTAATATCTTTGTGTATGTGATAGTGTTGTGATGGGAGATATTTTGAGGGCATAGGAATTTTAAAAAAATGTAATTCCCAATATACATACTGTTATTAACATTTGATATAAATCTTGAGGAGGAAGTTTTGGAGCCATCTAAATTAGGGTAGATTTAAGGAATATTTAGCCTTTCCATTTCCTCTTTTATGTTACTAAGGTGCATGATGTGATAGGGATCTAGCCGAGGGGGAGTCTGTTGAATTATGTATGGATCACGAGTAAGGCAACAAGAAAATAATGTGAATTCATCCAAGGAAGATAGTATATTTGGCATTTTGGTTGTACTATTGAAATCCACTCTATAGATCATGAGTGTTGTTGATTTATGCCTCCTATCATTTTAGATGTGAAATAAAATTTGTGTGTTTTGAAGGAATTAGAATATTCTAGATTAAATCAATTTAATAGAATATTGATGAGGTTATGAACACCGCCAATTTTACATATTAGCTGTCACCCCAAGAAATCAATTGTTGTTTATCAAAAAAAAATTGAGGGGATGTATTTGGTGCTAAGCGTATATATTCTCTCAATGTATTTTTATACTCTTAAAATAAAGATTGAAGTAACATTGAAAACTTTTTCCTGGTGAGTTTAACGTTGTGTGCACTTTTGACTCCTTTGATTTCTATGAACACAGTCTCTCTACATTTACTGTGAAGTGAGACTCATATTATTTCTACTTGAATTTAGTTGAATATGAGGAGAAATAAGTATATGTTTTGGAATAAAATTGGAGTTATCTTGTTGTAAGGGGTCAATGGCACATATTTAAAAGAGGATGCACATGTTTAGATATGAGTTTTGAAACTATCGTAAGTGAGGCTTAATGAATTATAATAAAAGAAAAGTGGGAAGATATTGTAGTTTTAGAAGAAAGTGTATCTATATTTGATCAAATAAGAAAGATCATAAAATTTCTTAATTTTTTCCACAACATTTGATGAAGCCTATAAATTTGCTGAAGTTTAAGTTTTAAAAGATACAAAGTAAGTTATAGATCATTTCAAATCATGGAAGAATGATGGTTGTAAAGTTACCAAAATCAATCACCATCAGGTATACATAGGTAATTATTTTTGTTGTTAAATTTTAACTATATAAGTAAATTATTTTCCACTGGGAAAAACTAGTGAAAGAGTAAATAAAAAAAATAAAAACTTAATGTGTAAAAATAATAGTTTGGAAGGGGAACTTGAGGAAATTAAAAAGAAAAGTGAAGAATTAGAAGTGGAAAATAGGTCACATAGGGAAGATATATCCAAATTAAGAGAATAAAATATTTTGTTTAGTCAATTACTTGAAGCTTATGTAAAGGAAAACCAATGTCTAAAGTTTAAGCCTACACTATGTAATGTGTCATGGGATACAAGTGATTTCTTTTCTTTTTTTTTTGAAAAAATACTAGGGTCGATAATATATTATAGATATTAAGAAATTACATAAAAGTCTAGACTTATAATACTTAACTGAATAAGTATCAAAATTACATGCAAATAAAATTACAAAATTACAACTACATACTTCATTCAATCTATGCTTCTTTATTTTCAGAATGATGGATATGAGAAAGGAATCATCATTCTTAGCATGATCCCTGACCCAATAATTTCTTGGCATATATTGCATGATAAAACATACATCACTTACAAAGCACACCACTAATAGAGAATAATTGAAAATAAAAGAAGCAATAGGAAACCCCAAGAGAACCGAATAGTTGTGCCCCAAATTGAACTAAGATCTAAAGTATTATGTTAACAATTTATCCCAAATAAGGAATAGTGAAAGCACAAAGGAATCCAAACTTTTAAAGGCCACCAACACACATACCCTCCGCACACTATTTCAAGAACATGAACCCTAGATAGAGGATCCAAATACCACACCTAACACACACTGTAGAAAGAAGCAAAAGATAATTATTTGAAGCACCCCAATAGAATGAAACTAAAAAGTGCCCCCTACTCTCCACTCATATTAGAAATGATTGATGCATTTCGACAGTTGCCAATATTTTCTTTTCTCTAGATCACACCTTGCAATTCATATACACCTTAAGCATAGCTATTGGAGATGAACCAAAGAAAACATTCTTCAATTAGATAGGAAGGCTATAAAATATAATATCTTTTTTTGTTGTACACTGTACATTTTATTCTGAAGACCCCTCCAAAATGTTAGATGTACATAAACCACCTACTCCAAGACATGAGAACTAGGGGAAAACAATAAATGTTGAACATTTCCCTCTTCATGTAAAGTCTTTACACTTTTAGTAAAGGTTGGTGTCAAAAGGTCACTAGAAAGAGTACCATCAAATGAATATAACCATACAACCTATATAAATATAGATACTTGGTCATGGCCAATTGACAATATGAGTTTGTCTATATAGCTCCCAAGAGAAAGCTACCTTTCATAATTTTCTCTACATTGTGCCCTGCAAATGTGCTTTGCAACTCCAGAAAAATTTCCAATCAAATATTTCTTTTCCATTACACAGATCTGGAGTCTACTATTTCCTTTGTATTAGTTAAACTGAGAAATATTTATGCCATGATACACTTATGCTTCAAATCTAGTTGGCTGATGATACAAGTGATTTGTTAGATGAATTGTTTGATAAATTTGATATAGTTAAAGCCTTTTTTTGATAAAAAGTGTGAGGAAGATAACAATTATATTGAATCTATAACTCTTGCCAGTTGTGAGGATAGTGAAAAAGAATATTCTCCAAAAAATGTTGGATTTAAGTTAATTAAAATAATGAGATATGGAGGAAAAGGTTTGGGAAAATATGGAAAAGGAATTATAGAGCACATTAAGCCAATAGTGAGGCCAAAAATTGAAGGCCTTGGATATGTTAGTATAAATAAAAAGGATGTTACAAGTGTTACAAGTTCAAAAAAATTATCTCAAGAAATACAATGCATACAATATTCTCATTTCCATAAGCATGGAAATGAAAAATAATTGTGTTGGGATCTGTATCCTTAGAGTATTTGTGGATTGAAGAATCACAAGAAATTATGTTGGAACAAAAAGTGGAAGAAACAACCTTTACAAGATAGTATATAGATGGATTATGGATGGGTTGGTGTATCAAATTGGAAAAGGTTTTGAACACATGGAATATTGAGAGGGGGGGGGTGAATCAGTATTCTATTAAACCATCCAATTATTAGCCATCCAATTTTCAAAACATACTTAACAATTATCAGGAATGAAAGCATGAATACTCCATAACACACACAACACATGAACACTAGGATTTTTACGTGGAAAACATAAGGTGGGAAAAAAAAAAGTGAGGATTAAATCACAATATGTTATAACTATTAATAAGATATTATAGAAAGGCTCACTACCAGGAGGACTCGCTGTCCAAGTGAACTCACTATTCATAGAGAAAAGAAAGATATAAAGAGGTGGTTTCACAACCAAAATTTGAATTGAGAAAAGTTAATCTAACATATGTTGGATTCAGTTCCTTTGAAGCTGATCACATACTTTGATCAACTTAGATTACAAGTCTTCTATATTCACACACTTTTCCTCAGCACTCAACTTATTCACACAATTATGCAACACTAGGCATCACTGCTTGCATTTGGATCATATATTCATTAGAATATCTGCTTCATCAACTCAAATTAACCTTGTATATATACTAAGATCCATTACAAACATCAATTAGGTTGGCCTAGTTAGATGTAGCCTTAAATTATACAAAACATGCCTTGTTGGCACCCAATTCAAACCAAAATTATCTTCACACCCAAAACATAAGAAATATACGTCAACATGGCCCTATAACAACCCCCTTTTCCATTCACAACATATATTTAAACTTCATATCTCTTTGCATACCTTAAGTCGGCAAAGCATAGAACCAAAAAGTAAAATTCTCTAATTGATCATCACCATAGGATATTTGGACCACAAAAGGTCATGCTAACTAGAAAATACAATGTACTGACACTTGTAAACATTCTTTCAAATCTGCAATGACTAACTCAAAGTTGTGGAGGAATGCAGACCAACTAGGTAATAAGTAGTACACATAAAAACTATGTAAGCCATATTTACTGAACTTTTGTTAATTGTAACTTTTGAACCACTTATCCAAAACAATTGAAATTCTAAAATAAGATTTGTGGTACATGAAAAAAGTATTCCTTTTGCATTTCTATTGCTTGTTTGGGCCCTCCTTGTGAACTAAGCTTATTGGTGCCTTGATTTAGTGTTGTAATGTGTTTAACACATTCACATTAGGTCTTGGGCCCTTGTGAACTAATGAATTTAATGGTACCTTGCTAAAGTGTTGTGAAGTGTTGTAACACACTTTCACACTTTTCTAAGGTTTTATTAATTAACTACAACTAATAAACCTCTTTATAACCTTAATCATGCCTTATCTAAAGTTTTGTAACCCACTTTCACACATTTCTAGGGTTGTCATTAATAATTTTGATTTATTATGCTTTAATTGGCATTATTTTGCATCCACAAACCCTATTTAATGCATCTCTTCTAGGATGATCGTAAGAAAAATCATTACCCAATCATAATTCAGGTGTTTCAGGCTGAATGGCCACAGATTTAGTGATTTGGGACTCATTCACCACCTTGGGTGAATGAGTCTTGGGCACCTAGGTTTTTGGGTCCCAAACATGGTTTCATACCTTTCTAAGCATTTTTAAAAATGGTCCCAAAAATTATGCCTAGTGGGACTTATTCGCCACCTTGGAAAAATGAGTCCTATGTGGCCCCAAATCAAAATTAATTCAAATTTTGGTGGGATTTTATCCTCCTAGATTTGATGTCAGCTTGTAGTGTTGTAATTTTGGGAATTCTTGCATAATTGAGTATAAATACAAGTTTCTTTCACTCATTTTCACCCCAAGTATTCAAGTATTCATCCTTACAACAAATTTAAGTTCACAAGTGCATTAAAGTGTTTTCAAGAGCATTCAAGGGTAGATTATCAAGCATTTTAAAGCAACATTCAAGCACCAAGATCATGTCAAAGACTCCATGCATCATGTTTGTATTTGAGCTAACAATTGTGATGTAGGGTTTTGTTATTCAAGCAAGCATTTCATTCAAGATATATCACCTTCAAGCAAGATTCTAGATCTACATCCATTGGATCCATCTCATACATTTTTGCAACATTCCATTAGTAGGTCTTGGTGAGTTGTAACATCATATTTTTTTCATTCATCATTCTCTATTTCTATTTCAAGGTTTGATTAGCAAAACGGGGTTTGACAAGGAAAATCCCTATCCACTAACCCAACAACATTTTTCCCTCTCTTTTGTGTGTGATTTGTAGTTCTAGGTTGCATATTTCCCAAGGATCAAGATTGGAGAAAGTTTTCAAAGTACATAAAGTTTTCAAAGTTATCATTAAGCCTTGGAGAACATTGGAGAGCACCTATGGGTTGATTTATAGATATTTGGATCTGAGAACCTGAAGAAGTAGATTAAGCAGATTGAGAAGAGTAGATTGAGATCCTAAAGTTCTTGAAAACCCTTTGAACTAGACTGATTCACCACTTCTGGCGAATGAGTCCCAGTTTTGGTCAAAAATTAGGTTTTTGTAGATTCATATACCTATTTGGCAGATTCCTGTCCCCACATAGAAACCTAGATTTTAGACCGGTTCGCCCAACTTGGAGAATGAGTCCCGCTCAACAATAAAGGAATATATTCTAGCATTTCAAAGCTCCATTTAGCTATTTCTAGATTTCTACGTACACACAGTCCTTCCTCCAACTTTTTGTTTTGTTTCATCTACTTTTCCAAGTCATTTAGTGTTGCTTTACATTGAATTATGGTTTTTCATTACAACTTACATTTCAACTTGCATTGCATTTATATTTCCAAGTTTTTACTTGGTGGTGAACTCCTTAGTTTACAATCATCCCCTATGACAACCCTCTTGCAATATCTCTTTCTCCTTTGCATTGATATCTCTAGGGTGATCCTTTAATATAGTGGGTGGAAAGTGGGTAGTTGTATGTCCTAAGTCATATGATAGCATTCAAATCCCATTTTTCATATACCACATTTTGGTGAACTTGCATTTAGAACATCATAATTCTGATTTGGAGTGCATCCTCATCCTAGATTTGGCTTGCATTAACATTGCATTAGAGTTTGCATTAGTTAATTGACATTCTAGGGTTTCTTAATTTTGCATTCATGAAAGATCCTATAGATTTCTTTTTTGCATCTCATTTCACTAAAAATAAAACAAAAGATGCATGTTCACTTAACATGCAGGTCATACAACATAAAAAGTATAAAAATCAATTGAAAATTTCTAAATATCTTGAAAAAAATCCCTACTAGGACTCATTCGCCACCTTGGGAGAATTAGTCCCTATTCACATTTAGTACTGCATTTTCTAGCATTTAGAATTCTATCTATGAGCTTTTATTTTTTAGTTATATCTTTCTATTTCAGTTTCCAATTTTTCTATTATAGTCATTTCATTGTTCTTAGCTTATATTACATTTGCATTCATTTTGCATTTTGAAGCCCTTGTATGAGTATTTGGTGTCCTATTTCTAATACTATAGTGAGATGAAGTTCGAGATTCATGTCATCCTACGATAACACAATCATTCTAGATCATGGGTTTTCTAGCTCTTTCACTCCTGGTATTGACACTAGTACACGAGGTATGGACCATAACCTTAACAACTCTTTACCTTCAAGTAGTGTGATGTATGCTGAAACAAGGAATGATAGTGTCCTACAAGAAAACATAATCTAAATCCATGAAGACCTAGCAAACTTACAACATCAAGTGAAAAATGACAACATTTCAACCACCACAATACCTACTATAGATAACATTCATTGCATTCTTGAAAATGAAGATGGACTTGACCTTGTGAAAAACATAGTTCAAATCTTATGGAAACATCTCACTTCAACCACTATTTTTCCTTTACCTACAAGCAATGTCACAAGACAAGGAGGAACTCAAATTCCTCCTCTCACAAAAATTTCCTCAATTCCTACCTGTACCAATCCTCAAGTCACAACAATAATGCAACCAACTTGTAATGTGATTCCTTCCTTGGGTATTTCGTATAGCATCCCTAGTTCCTTCATGGCATCACATGTCAAATCTCCTACCACTCTACGACCTATAAGCATTCCATTAACTTTTCCTTCGAACACATACACCCCCTCACCTTTTTCACTTCTATCTCATAACACAAGCAATGATCCTCTCATAAATCAACTCTTCCAAATTGTTTCATCCCTTCAAAAATAGATCTCCACCATTAATCAAAATCAAAATTTCCCACCTACATATTATGTCAAAAGTAGTCCATTTTCCTTGGGGATATTGCGAACACCAATGCCACAAGGTGTAGAGGTGCCTAGATTTGAGAAATATGGAGGAAAGGGAGATCCTTCTAACCATGTTAATGATTATACTACCTTATGTAGTGACTTTTTCCTTGATGATAAACTCTTGGCTAAGCTTTAACCTAGGTCCTTGAAAGATACTACCTTGGAATGGTTCTCTTCATTACCAAACAACTCAATTAATTCATTCAAAGAACTTGTTGAGGTATTTTTTAACAATTTCTAAGTGCATATGACCCCTAAGATGACCTTGGCCAATTTGATGAGATGCAGACAAGAAGAAGAAGAAAATACAACTAACTTCATCTCATGCTATCAATCACTTTATTCCCTAATCGATGTCAAGGCTCCCAATCCCCACCTTTAAAAGATGATCATAGAAATTTTGCAAAGCAAGATATAAGACAAGCTTACCATGATGAAATTTTCCTCCTTTATGAACTTTTGTACTACCCTCCATGATTATCAAAATTTAGTTAGTAGTTGAGATACAAAGTCCACTTCTAACCAAACTGAGAAGTCTAATCTTGCAAACCAAAATGATTCCCAACCTTTTAGAAAATAGAACAAAGGGTTCCTTCAATTCAACCCCCCTCAACAAACAACTAAGAATGTTAATAACTAAGTAGTTGTTGTTAAAGCCATGATACCCTTTAGTTGTGGAGACCCAAAAGGATAATTCACTCCCTTACACAATACCCTTCATAACATAATGCCATAAGTGATAGAACATAAGATGATTACCCTACCCACCGTTAAAACACCTGATCCTAGTAAACCATTACCCACAAGCTATAGAAAAAATTCTTACTGCCATTATCACCAAAAAAATAGACATGACATAGAAGATTGTAAGCGTCTTAAACATCTCATGTAAGACCTCATTGATTATGGTCATATTTCCATTGGAGGTGTTAGTAATCAAGGAATTAAGTCTGTTGCCCCTCCTAAAAAAAACTTGCAAATCCTTACCAACCCTATGCCTAATCATAACATTTCATTTGTCAAAGCTAGCAAAACTATAAAGAATGATGTGATGAATGTTGATACAGATAATGATAATTTAATGATCCTATGGATGACATGGTAGGAGTGATAGATGTCATTCCCCGTAAGGGGAAAACTAAAAATCCTATTGACATTGCTTTCTCCTCTAAGGATATACTTAAACATGCACCCAATGGTCCTCTTTACATAGTCGACCGAATCTATGACAAGCCCACTAATGGGATACTAATAGATCCTATTTTTGAAGAAAATGTGATCACTGAGGAATTCTTACTTTTTCATGAGCTCTACCAAGATATATATATGATAACTGAAAGCATGGATCAAGATG